>JBCAUA010833281.1:0-14060 GCA_038406235.1 Peronia verruculata
TTACTTCCATGTTTGAAATGTAAACAATAGAATGGTGGGCGGACGCGGAAGTGAAACGTCATAAGTCAACGATCTATTACAGAATGTCTTAAATTATTGTGACTTATTTTTGGGGGGTAGGATATGAATAGGTTACAGTATTTGGTCATTACCAAATGTCATAAACTATTGTGATCATTTTTTATTTTTTTTTTTGTCGTAGGATATGAATGGGTTACAGTATTTGGTCATGTTAACTGTCATTCAGCATTCTGTAAAAGTATGTTGAGAATAGGTTAAAGGCACCAGAGCAATTGACAAAGAAGAACATGACTGAACAAAAACAGGGATTGGACAGAATTATACAGTATGAAATCTGAGAACTAAGTACAAATGGAGAACCAGGTCATGTTGACCTTGAGAGATGTGATGAAGAAGAAGAGGTTTTATTGGATTATTGTGTGATTCATGTTTCACGTATTCCCTAAATTCTGTTGATGTGGTAGGGACACCTGACAAGCTGGGGCCACCGACCCCCTCCAATCCTCCTCTAATACTCTCTGTGATTCAGATAATCTCATTCCTGTCCTAGATGTTGTCTTCTCATTTCTTCTTTTTGCCTCTTGCACCTGCTGTTGCCTCTCTCTGAACCTTTTCAAGTTTCCTTTTTTTTTTTTTTCTGCAAGGCCTGACAAATGAGTCACGTTACTGTATTATTTCAGCATTTATTTCTTTGGCAGGATGTGCTAAATGAGGAACAGCTGTGACCACATCTTTTGTCAGTATTTTGTTTCTTCTGATGCTTAATAGTTGTGAAAGAATTATCATTCACATGTTGTTTAACATATTAACAGAGAAAATTATTTGTGTCCACAGATCATTATATCTTCCTGAACCTTTAGCCACGACACTTGAAGGAAGTAAGTACGTGAACTTGCCAGAAGAACTGAGAGAGAAACATCAGGCAAACCAGTCCAAAGACAACAATGAACAACAACTGAAGGAGTCGTCAACACAGTCAGAGGAACAATCAAACCCAACAACATCATCATCAGAGACAACTGAAAGCACTGTCAACAACCAGACCGCCGCACTGGAGCAGTCACAGGATTTTCTCACTGACTTAAACAAATTTGTTCCTGAGACACATGAAAGTGTGGCATCTCAGGCTGCAGAGTCAGGAGCTGGCAATGAGGAATCTGGTGTTGGCCAGATCAAAGATGTAAAAGGCTCCGAGGAAATGAAAGATGAAATGGAGAGCCCAGAAAATAAAGACTGGCAGCAAAGTGAAAGTGTCAAGAATGAGACCTCCCATGCGATGATGAAGGAAGACCATGGAGATCAGAAGACCCAGGGAGTAGGTTAGTGATCTGTTTCTTCTTCTTTTTAGTCATTATTTCTATTTGGGGTCATTGGGATTCCTCCTGAGGAGTTCTGTACCAATTTCCATTCCATCACAGTTCTGGACTAGAGCTTGGGGTATCCACAGTTTCTTTATCTGGTCTTTGTTGATCTGTATTTTGTCCTGTCTCATCTTCATAATGGACAGTCTACAAAGCATTACTCCATTTTCCATTGCATTACTAGTACTGTGTTGCACTTCTGTAACATTTCTTGATACATTGAAGTTATATTGATTGAAATTCGTCTTTCATTATATCCTATTTCTTTTTAATTCATTAGGGAACAGTATATGAGATAATTTTTTCTCAAACTTGTTGTATAATGAAGACCAAAAACAAAAACTGACTTCTGTGATGTAGAAGTTACAAATTAAAAACATTTTTATTCACTAATTTAAGGAACTGATCATTTCCAAATTTCACTAAAATTTTATTCCTGTTAGAAGGAGATGAAAATCAGGCCACCAGTCTTGCCACTGCATCTCCTTTACTGATGCTGCAAAATCCTGGCTCGGATTCTGACCTGGAAGGAGAGGACGATGAGGCAGACAGTAAAGGAAATGGGATGGAGGGCTTGGAAACTCCACCAGATAACGAGCTGGAAAAGGATGATAGTGAGGCTGCTGAGATGACTTCTGACCTGGAGAGAGAGAGCACAGACCTGGCAGACAAGACAAAAGCAACTGACACTGCAGGTGAGGGGGATAGCAGACTAACTGCTTTAGATCAAAACAAAGCTCGCAGCTTTTGATGCAATTTACAGCATCATTATTGTGCAAGTATTTCAGCCCAAGCAAATCAGTCACAGAGATCACCACTGGAAGCATTGTTTTGGCTTTTCTGTGATTTCACATAAATACTTTGATTTCAATAATTAATTAATTCTGGGAAGAAAAACATTGGCAAAATGGATGTGGGGGTGGGGGTGGAATTGGTCTTTCACATTTATCAGTATTTCCATGTTGTCTCGCACAAACCAGCAAGGTTTGGAGCGCGAAATGTTCTTTTCGTGATATCAGACTGCATAACAGGCTGTTTTCTATCAATGTTGGAGAAATCTCTCTTTGGGAGGCAACTGATAGAAATATACAAAACTTTTGCCTAAATGAGGATGGCAACTTACAAAAACACTCAAGTGTCAAATGTGAGCCAAGGTGGCTATCTCTGGTTGTTCCCACCCACTACAACCCAAACTGAACATACTGAGATGAGACTTGGCCAGTTTGCTCCAGAGACTCCTGATAAGCATTTTTTATTTTTCTCATTCAGTGATTGTAAGCTTTTTGGTAGTGAACAGTCCTCTTTAAATGATTCTATCGCATAAAGGCTGTCATCTGTATAGAGATTCTTCAACCATCAAGGTCAGACTGTATTATAATTTGACGTTTCACTTACTGTCTGATATCCTATTCCTGATCACCTAGTGGAATGAATGACTGAAATGATCCTGATATGCTTTCTTTTCTTTTTTTTATAATGATTATTATCCTCTTCAGCTGATCAGGAAGTGATGTCCAGGAAAGAGCTTGATAAGGATGGTGCAGATGCAGATCAAGAGGAGGAAACTGAGAAAGATAAGACAGACGAGTCAGATCCTGCAAAAAGCACAGCATCTAAAGCAGAGAAAATTGAGGCACTGATCAAAAGACTTGGATACAGAAAAATGTCCATGGAAATATTCAACAAGATGAGAGAAACATTTGGTACAGAGGAGTGTGAATATTGTGGCCGGTTGTTTTATAGTAAAGTTGACTATGAACCTCACTTACGTACACATACAGGTAAGACAGTCATGCAGCTTCCATGAAATAGACAAAACACTGACACCCATTTCTTGGATAGTTTTACATGAATAATGCTCATTAAGCCATGTTCTGGTTTCTACCATTTAGGCCACATTGGTCTTCACAATGCAGCACTAACCTGTTGATCCTGTTCTTTGAAATAGTCTGTTCTCAGTGTGGAGCTTTCATTTCCTTCAGTTGTAGGACATCATTATTTTGTGCAGTTGTGCACTTAAACTGAATAACTTCATTTACTTTAAGTGTATTGTCTTTTTTCTCAATGAATTAAGCTTTTTATCACCAAGATTCCATACATTACATTTATTTTCTTGTATCTTTTTGTCAAAGATATTGCCTTCCTTAACTTCCAAAAGTGGAATGTCCACCTCACCTGGAGGCTTTGTTATTTTGCCATGTGAAAATACCAGTAACCAAGACTTTGAGATTTAAATAATGCCTTACAATTGCCTTGATGTGATTCCTAGCAGTCCAAGCATGTTGAGATACATGTATAATTTTTATTCCTTTTACTTTGTTCTCTTCTATTAAATTTTAATAATTTGAATACATTTTGTCATCCTCAGGAGACAAGCCCTTTGCCTGTGCCAACTGCAGCTTCCGAGCCACCACTAAAGATCAGCTGAAGAAGCACTCGGAGAGAGAGCATGAGAAGGTGGCCTTTCAGTGTAAGGAGTGTGATTTTCTGGCCCCCACAAGGACTCGACTGTGGAACCATCAGCTTAAACACTTGGGTATCAGCGGTCTCTCCTGTCCTGAGTGCCCTAATAAGTTTGATGGGTAGGTAAAATCAGTGTGGGGAGATAATTTCATACACTTTTCTTTCTTTGTATATTTCTGTCAACATAGTGGCATTGCTGTTAAACATGTTTGTAACTTTATTGAGAAAAACTTTTACCATCTTTGGCAGTCTTATTGCAATGATACGGTGAGGAAATAATTACGTTCATTTTCTGTATTTGTATCAGCTATTTATAAAAAGAAGTTTATGAATGGTAAATATGGTTAAATAAGCATAATAAAGAGCACACAGAAATGGCTGCCTCTTTTATGAAGATGTCAGTGGCAAATATGCTACCGGGTTATTGTTGTGAGGAAACCAATGTCCTGCAGTATAATTTGGGTAGCCTACTTGATTCCAGTTGGCTGTGGAGAATTAGATTCAATCTCTTTTAGATTAAATATTGTGATTAATAGTTCTTTAATTGTTTGCCAAAGATACCACGTGCAACATTGAGAGAGTGCTGGCCATTTTTTATGTTTATTATACTTGTAGCCTTCAAATTCTAACAAGACATGGTTATCTTGGCTAAGTGCATGCCCAGTTGAATGAAAAAAATTTTTGTGGATAAAAATGTGGAAGTTGGAAATTTTGCCCAAATAATGACATCTCTTCATCCAATTTTTAATTATAAAGTGTTCTTCACATGTGTAGCATGCACATTGGATCTCCAAAATATATTCACCCTTATCCAAGAAGGCTACCAAAAAACCTCCCTATCCCAGAGGCCAGGGGACCTTTGATTCACTACTGAAAAGAGTAGGCAGATTTTGGTCTTTCCAATCCTCCAGTGGAATTTCAAACAGGAAGCACTTTTCACATTGTCATCGAGTGGCAGACATCTTGCCTCTTGTCCACAGAGTCTGTCCGTACTAGTAGCTATTAAACAGGCATTCGTTATTATGTGGACTCACACATTGCGTCACTGCCAACCATTAGGGTTTCCAGGGTGAATAAGTCTTAGTCTGACCAATATATTTTTAACATTCACAAAAATGTTTCCTGGTTCTGTTGTTTATGCGTGTGCTTGTGCTCACATGCCAACTCATTGAAAATATCCTTTTTTTTATTTTTAAAGTTTTAAAACTTTTACAGATAAGGGATGGATATTGAAGTAGGATCACATCATGTTCCTTGAGAATTACCAATTATTCATAGGCAGCCCTGGATTTGACGCATGGACATTTTGGGCTACAAACTTATCAGTCACTGTCAGCCATCTTTACTCATTCAATATATAACTCTCCACAGGTGGATATGGATGGAGGAACATATTAGACAACTGCAAATGGTCTCACCATAATTTATTCTTTTGTTTGATCCACAGGCTTTTGGTCATAAGTTAGTCCAGCTACTTTCAACCGTTCTTACTCAGTGTAGTGTTTTGTTTCTTGCAATTAGATATTTAAGAATTGACAGATCAGGAAATTTCTTTCAAGCAGTGATCTGTAGTTCATTTTATAGACATTCATGCTAACAGTTAGTTAGCCACTTTCAGCCATGCCTACTCATTCTGTCCATGGTTTCCCACAGGATGAAACAGCTGAGAGCTCACATTCTCAATGCTCACCAGGACATTGACAGGGAAACATTGGAAAAGTTGACAGGCTACAGGCATAAACCTCTTGGCAAAATGGGTGAGGATTTATATCATTGTGTTCATTTAGCATCACAAATTATTTGGCTGCCATGAATGTGATTAATGATTGCTGCGCTTAATACTTCATTAGGTCAGGATGGCCGAAACAGAATTGGAAATCTCATATCAGAAAGTGAATTGATGTGATAATTATAATAGTTGCTGTAATCAGAGACATTTTATTTACCAATATTTTTTTTTTTTTTTAATAATGGTATGCACAGGGCCACTGATATGTAAATGCTTTTGCACCAGTTTGTGTAACCAATTCCCGAGTCTCAAGACTGGAACAATAGAAAATTCCCTTTGGTATACAGCAATAATATGCTCTGACATCACAATAACTGGACCATATAAGTTGGCATCATTCATATATCAAGAATAATATCCCTGATGATATAAGTTTATGCCTCCAAATCCAACCACGGTGCACATTTTAGAGATAAAAAGTCTAGATTTCCACTGGATGCATCTTTCCTTATTTACATAAGTTAGAAATCTTGAGTACCTGGCATATACCAGTTAGGCAAAATGTCATGTCGCAGTGGACCAGCATGGCTTATAAGAGTGTAGGAAAAAAACAAGTATTGTGTCAATTAAGGGAGACATTATTATCAGTTTAGTTTTCAGTATTCATGTTTATGATGGCATTCAGAATAATGCTGTGATGTGATAATATGAAAATTTCAGGGAAACATTCATGCAAATTTTCTTTTGTCATCAAATTCATGTTTATTTATCAGGACGGAGATCATTTAAGTGCCCACATTGCCCCCGGGTCTTCATTCGAGCTAATTCAGAGTTACAGAAACACATTTGGATTCATGAAGGTATTCGGCCATTTGCTTGTCCCATTTGCCCCTATGCTTGCCGTTCCAAAAATAATTTACAGGTGAGTACAGGAATTCTTTGCAGGTTTGTTCTTTTCTGCATAGGGGCAAGAAGATTTGTAAACTTGCTCATTCGACAGCACTGGTGCTTCATAGAGTCTGATTTATAATTGCTTCTTAGTGATGACAAATGTCAAGAGTTATTAACTAATTGAAACTGTGAACAGTGAAAGCCTATCTTGTTCACTGATGTCATCTTGTCAGTTACAGGCCTTAGATTAATTTGTATAACACAATGTTTGTTCATCAAACAAAATGTTTATCCTCACTTCAGGCTGATAATTTAGAGAATATATAGGCCAAAGGAAATCTTGCCCACTGCCAAATTATTCAGGATAAATTCATTGCCTGTCATTCACAGAGATAAATTAATGAAAGTTTGTGAGAATCAGATTTTCAAGGAAATGGATGGACACAATTTAGAATCTATCTGCACTAAGTTTCTGCCAGTTTACATTTAGAACAACAGTTCATGCTTGACTTGAAATGTCTCTTTTGTTTATTTCCTTATCCTGTTACAGTCACTGTTTAAGCTTGTAAGAGCAAGTATATTTTTCTGTCTACAAGAGGTTGTTGATTTTGGTTGTCATTCTCTCTCCTTTGTCAGGCGCACATGTTGCGACACTCAACAGAGAAGCCATTTTCCTGTTCGGAGTGTGGCAAGGAATATAAGTCTAAAACTGCTCTGCGATGGCATGTCCGATCTCACAAAACTGGCAAGCTCTTCAAATGTGACAAGTATGTGTGGTGAATTGCTTATTGCAATGGATCAAAACATGACAGAAAGATAATATTTAGTCAGTGACTAATTTTGCTTGACAATATCAATCATTTTAAGTTACTTATAATAATGTATAGAGAGATTTGCATAGCTGTTTGATGTCTAAATTAGTAACCCTCTTTGAACTGCTAGTAATTTTTTTTTTTTTTTTCAAAAGGTTATAATAATGTCACTACTTAATCTCTGATGAACCATATTACTTCATAATGTCGTTCACATTTTATAAATTAGCAATGAGCAAAAAAATTAATTTAAATCAATGCCCAGATTAGAAAGTGCTGAAGACTGAAATTTTACTTTTCTTTTTTGTCTCACTAAATGAAATTGACCCGTATGTTTGCAGACAAAAATTGTTATCTTTTTATAATGCCAAATTAAATCAAGTATTAAATGTTAGCAACATTTTATATGACCATTTTCACATCTAACATCTGAACAGGTGCCCTTATGAAGCCACTCAAAGCAGTCATCTCAAACGTCACATGGAAACACATGACGTACTAAAGCGTTTTATTTGCAAGCATTGTGATTTTTCTGCCAATACTCTGGGCTACATGAAGATACATTATGCCAAACATCACAAAGTAAGATACATTTAACTCTTTTTGTTTTGTTTTCAGAGGGAAATGCTTACATTATTAATGCATACTGCAAAAATGGAATGGCATAATAACCAAGGACATGCACAATCTTCTTACGGTGTGTTTTGTGATCTGTAGGGTTCTTACATTGAACTTACGGATAGTTGCTGTGAATAGAAGTACTTCATTCTTATTTCCCTTCTTTTCTGTAAATTTCCTAACATTGTGTGAAAGTTCTTTATTTTGTTCAGACAAATATATATCTGCTCTGATGTGTGAGTAGACAGGACTGCAAACATCAGATCAGGAAATATCAATACATAATATGCCATAATATGCATGCTCATCAAAATTTGAGATGGTCATCCATTCAAAATCAAATGTTTGTTATTTATTTTCTCTGCAGGGCAAAGCCTTTGTGCACGATGAAATTGTTGATCCATCATCCACCGCAACAGAGAAGCGAGTCTACAAATGTTTAAGCTGCGGCTATTTGTTTGGTAACCTCTCTGACCTGAAACGGCATTTGAAGATCAGGCACCATGTGCAAATGCAAGATATAGCTGGAATGGAGCAGATGCAAATATCTGAAGTGGAGGTTAGCAATCAGATTGCTCTCTGTCAGTTGTGAAATAAGATTTCAAACATGTAGAATGTTATCCAGTGGTTGATAGACGTGTGACCCTTAGGGTATGTGATGGAACTTTGGATTTATTTCAAATCACAGGATAAGTGCAAGGCAAATCAATGAATTCTGACAATGAGCCTCATTAGGAAAATTACTGTAAATGATTGGACTGAAAATGTGAGCTATTTGTGGATCAATTATAGCACAGTATATTTGGTACTATCCTAGTTTGCACTTAGCATAATAGCCAATGCCAACAACTCTACCTTTGCACACCCATCACAAAGAAAAAAAAAAAACTATTTGAATTTTTTTCAACTCCAGTGGCATCTTTGGTTTGAACAGGACTGTTTTCCTATGTCACGGTTTCCTCATTTACCAGTATTCATCAAAATACATAGCTAAAATCTCATTAGAGACCATTTTGAAATAATTGTGATTTTGGGTGATATGACTGAAATTTTCTAAGTAATGTAACATTTATATAATACCTCATAAGTTTATACAAATTCCTTTAATTATTGCAACATTAATAAGGTTTCCAGTTCTATGATCTGTTATAATTTTTCTTTTCTTGCCTTGCTTTTGGTCACATTAAATTTTATGGTCTGGATTTAATAACCATCAGGAAAGTTGCACTCTTTCTCTCTCTCTCTCCTGTAGGTGGTCCAGTATGAGGATGGGCCAGCAGTAGTGGCCGCCACCTCAACTGCTCAACCAATACAACCAGCTGGTCAGTCTACAACAGGTAACAAACAACATGTGTATGTGTGTGAGTGGGCTTGGGAAAAGCCTAACCCTGAAAGTGTGAGAACGAATTATTGGGGTGCTCGTACATGTTCAAAATACTACAGGTTAGAGCTATTGACCATATGAGGATTTTGACCTGTTAGTGTGTTTGTGTATATATGTATGTTATGGTGAACAGCTGCTAGGATAAAGTTTGACCTAGCACATAGTTTATCTGTATACCCCTATATGGGACCTCAGGCCAAAATAGGATGCACACATGCAGCATACTGGAGTTCAGTGGAACGCTCTGCAGAGTTGGTTCTCAGGACTGTATTGCTACACACTGTTAACTTGACTGCTCTGTTTTTTTATTTTCATAAGCCTTTCTTCCCATTGTTACCCTATGGTTATGGTACTTAGGAATTCATTTAGATGCAGAGTCTAATAATCAAGTTTTCTTTAGTTTGAAAGGTTCTGCCCCTTTACACCTCTAAGGCTGAAAGAAGGATGGAGAGAGAGAAGAAGGGAGAAAATAGAGAGCACAGGATTTTGATATTGCTATAATTTTTATGTCACCATACCATTGTTTCTATTGTTTCCCTTAATGACAAAAGAGTGGTGATCTGTACTAGGTAATCAAAGATAGATCACATAAAGAAGGGCAAAATGTATATTTGTGAATGCATGCTGAACTTTTACATTTAGGAGATTTATAGATTTTTATCATATTATGATATGAGTTATTCAACCCAGTCCTGTATTATTATGATTGTTTATCTATCTATCCAGGAGAATTACAAGTGCAAGTGCCAAGTGAGGAAGGCAGTATGTCTCTTGCAACTGTGAATCTTATACAGCATATCATTGGCATGTCACAGGTTAGTCTGACGTAATATGTCTGAAAATGTTATTAATACTTAGATACATTTGTATTTAAAATGCACCTATTTTGCCATCAAGTTTTGAAAATATAAAAATATAATTCAGCCAAGTAACGAGCACAAAATCATTATGAGGATAAAAGTTTATTCATTTTCAGACAACTTCATGATACAATCCAGCCTATAGTGTTATAGCTAATGATTTTGAAATTTTCCCATGGAAAGTAGCATCATTATTATCAGCAAGGTGTATTCAGTACAGTTAGATAGGATAGGCCAGAAGGGGGTAAGCAAATGCTGTTCTGATCAGTCTCGTCAAGTTTATCAGGGAATACTCAACAAACTGTCAAAGTTGTCATTCCAGCATTGACTCACTCACTAATATGTTCAGTCTGTTTGACATCTGTGGAGTCTAAGTTGTCTGTTTTTTTGTTTGTTTTTTTTTTTTAAATTGTGCTTCGTGTAGTAACGGATAAAGTTTTAAGAGACAGTTAAAGGGGCTCTTTTATTTATGGACAACCAATACTAACCCCTTAGAACTGGTGTGGTACCATGCAGTTTGTCAAAGTCGTAGACATCTTCCATGAGTGTCATGACATTAACGGAGAATACATTTAGCACTTAATTTGCCTTAACAGATGCCGCATGCCCATTAAATATTTCATCCTGGTCTGTATAGTTATATCTCAAGCATTGATGTTGCAGGCTTGTGGGTCAAGTTTGGTGATGAGATGTCTTATGTAATAATTTTTTTTTTTCTTAATCACTCCAGCAGGGTGAAGGTCAGGTGAGAGTGGTGTCGGAGGATGGCGAACCAGTGGACATCACACCTGAGACTATTATTGTCCAGCAGGATGGTCAGCTGTTGATGACCAATGACTCCAGTGGGATGTTGCCCGGCAGTCAGTATGTCATTCAGTACTACAACCCTGGAGAGATGGTGAGTTCTGTCACAGCAAGTACCTTGTCTGCTAGCTGTTGAAATAGGCACAGAAGTGTCGCTTTTTTGTAGTTTCAATAGAGATGAAGTAAAAATGTCAACTTGCTCTTTAGGAAAACCCACCCACTATTACAAGTTACCTCAAAGCTATCATACAAAGAATAAAATATATCTCAAGTTGAACTGGTAACAACGTCTACATTTATTTTATGTATCATTTTTATTTATGGCATTTTTAATCTGTCAAATGGAAAAAGTCTATGAGATGTACTCATTTGTTGTATGCCTCAAGAAAATCTTTTCTCAAAATTGGATAGCTTGATCCATGTCATCATTTGAAAGATTTTTTTCCTGTCAAAATTTGGTTTAAAATGACAGACATTGATCTTCTCTTGGGAGTAATCTAAAAAGAATGGGAGATCGTTGTGCTCAGTCCTATTACTTCCCTTTACTAGACAAAAGAGGGACTGAACAAGTACCGGTAGTGTAAAGAGGGAAAAAAATCACTTTTGCGCCCTTTGCTTGAGACATATGCATTGAAAATTTTTTTTTGAAATATGTAAAGAGAATGTTGTTTTCTTATTGTTATAATTTTATCAAATTTTTTGTGATCAGTTTTTTGAATGGCAAGTAGTAAAATGATTTTTTTTTCCTCTTTACACTGCTTGCTCAACACCTCATTTGTCCAGCAAAGGGAAGTAAAAATATTGTCAAAAGGATCTCCCCTTACATAAATCCCTCTTTTGGAAAGGGCAGATAATCTGCAAAACGATCTCCCATTGTGGATAGCTCATTTCACCATACTCTGTGAGAGAGAAAAATGCTAAAAAATATGTTCTCTCTGTATTTAATTAAATGTAGCCCACTTTCTTTCCTATTTTTATAAATTTTGAGATATTGTTTCTTTTTATGAAATTAAATGCAATATGCTCACAAAACATATGGTATACATTTCATCACAATGAAGCTCACAGATGTACTCTGTTTGTGTGCAGTGTCATTCCTTAATTGTCTCAGCAGTGAACATTTTGCTCTCATATATAGTTATGACATATGTTGATAGCTCTAACTTTACAAAGCCTAGTTGTCACTCAAAGTACTACCCTTCCACAAAAAGAGCTGCTTCTCAAAAAGACCAAATAACACTTACCTTTCTTGACTGACAGCATCAGTGCCAGGTTCTTTTTTTTTCAGTCACATCTGATGACCACCTTTCTAATGATCTGCTATCTTTAAGAGAGATGGTTCTTTTAGATTTTAATTCGGTCTTCAGGGACATTTCTGGGATTACTCTATGACCAGCCTTTCCTTTAAACATGAAGGCAGTAGATATGAAAGTATACTATAAATATGCAACAAAACCCATGAAAAGCATATAGACTCGAAAACTGCTGAGTGTATCCATATGCAATTCAGACACAACATTGTTGCATACAGATCTGTGTTTCTACTTACATGAAGCCGAAAAGAGATTACTATGTTTGACATTATTCTAGAAAGGTGATAATAATTAAATAGTAAACTCGTGCATGTGATTGATCCAAATTGTACATTTGAAAGAATGATGTGGTCAAAACACCAAACATGTTTTCTTTAAGTAACGCTCAGTTTAATCATCCAAAACACCAACATCACAGTACACATTCTTGCTATATACTTTATATCGCAGGGCAGTGTCGGTCTGATCTCTGTTTGAAAAATCTCCCCTGGAGGCTGTTGGTTCTCTTCTAGTAAAAGATATAAAAGTCTCATCCACATCATATGTTCTGTTTTCCAGCAGACTGATTCAGCAGTCGTCACAGACAACAGTTCAAACACTGAGATCCAACTAGTCACCTCCGTAGCTGATGACCAAGTGCCAGTTGCTACTTCTCAGGCCAACAGCCAATCTGGCCAGTTTCTCATCACATCTACAGATCAGGTCCAACTGTTGAGCTCGGACGGTGGTCATCCTCATATCTTAACTTCAGATGGTCAGACACAAATCATCACCACACAAGATGGGGACACGAGTCAGCTGATCACTATTGATGGTGAGGGCCAGCTGTTGGCGGCCGAGGATGAGGGAGGTCAGTTTGTCAACTCTGACCTGGAGAATTACAATAGTCAGCTGATTATATCTGATCCCAGCGAGCAGTCAGAAAACTTGGTCATTGGAGAGGAGTCAAGTAGAGAAGAAGAACAGCAACTGTCCAGTATTGAAATAGTGGAAGGTGCGGTCAGCTGAGGCATCAGTTAAAGAAAAAAAGAGCAACTAATCAACTGGAAATAATTCTACAGTGCAATAAGTGTACAGAGAACATTTTATTCAGACTGTCATGTTTGCTAGTTAAGAAATACATGTAATTGCTACTGATTTTTCTATCATTCAGTTTCATTTAATCTCTTGATTGTTCATCTTAATGAACATGGTGATGGAAGATAGGAACATGTTTATTCATTGTTCAAAAAAGAGAAGTTTCTCTCTTCATCTACATTTCCTATAAAGGGGAAAAAAAATTCAAAAGACAGTAAGCATACAGGGATATTATCTGTAGCGAATTAGAATGTCTCTACAGTGGTACTTGTCAACCCAACCACAAGTTATTTCTTCTCATTTCTTACCAAAGAGAAGAATGTTTAGTTTGTGTCTGTGAAATTCTTTTACTGAGTGATTTCAATGTCATGGGGGAGAATTTGGGAAGAAATTTAGGAATAAACTTGGTTAGTTACCAACGGATAGTATTAGTAATTGCCCATAATCTCACAGACAGAGCACAACGTCTCATAGGAATGTGGTTATCTGTGAGATTGGTTATGAGAGTACACATGACCTGTGATTACATTTATAAATGGCAACATGTCTAATATCAAAATTTGACTTGTGTTGGAAGTCCAATTTCCTTGTCACCATGGACTTTTTTGTTTGTGGCTGATCTACGGTCCAGTCAACTGATCTCGAGGGGGGGGGGGGGGGGGTTGCTTTTTGAGTTGTTCTTCTTTTTCTGTGATCCAAACTTTTCCAAAGGTGCAAAAACCGTTAA
>JBCAUA010833292.1:0-28497 GCA_038406235.1 Peronia verruculata
TTTGTGTGGTATTCTGTCTTGTAGTTTTATTTTCAGCATATTTCTTTCCATTGCTCTCTGTGCTGTTTGAAGTTGTGGGACTATCTTTCTTGATATTGTCCATGTTTGGCAACCATAGTTGAGAGTAGGTATAGTACATTGGTTGAAGACTTTTCTTTTAAGTGATATCGGTATCTTTGTATCTTGAAACATCTCTCGGTATCTTCCAAAGCAACTCCATCCCGTTCTTATTCTTCTGTTTACCTCGCTGTTCGTTCGATTTTCCATTTGTATTGTTTGACCTAGATATTTGTACTGTGTTATTTTTATTATTATTATTTTTTTTTATTTTGTAAATAATTTTGGTGATATTGGATCTCCTTGTCGGACTCCTCCTTCTATATTGAACTTTTCTGATACATGATTGTCTATGTGTACTCTTGCTGAGGCGTCTTTATAGATGTTTATTTATGTTTATTAACGATAAATTACCCTAATCAATTTGTTTGTTTGTTTGTTTGTTGTTGTTTTTTTGTGTGTGTGTGTTTTACTGTGTGTTACCGTTGTTTACTTTGCCATGCGCTATTAAACTGTGCTCGTATCTGACTGAACGCATAATCTCAACCATACAGGATGCTACTGAATCCAACAACAGGCAACACAGCGATTTTTTAAACATTTATTTGGAGGAGCAATGTATATATTACAAGTACAATAGAAGACGTTTCAAGAAACTAGCTCAGAAAGAGTTAAATAGAGGAATTATGCATTTTATCAATTTGGAAATATGGTATAAAAATGTATATATTTTTAAAAATTTAAACAAAACAAAACAAAGCATAACAAAACAAAATCAACAACAAAAAACCATAAAACAAAACCATAAAAAAAAAATAAAAAATAACACAGTACAAATATCTGAGTCAAACAATACAAAAGGAAAACTGAACGAACTGCGAGGTAAACAGAAGAATAAGAACGGGATGGAGTTGCTTTGGAACATACCGAGAGATATTTCAAGATACAAAAATACCAATATCACTTAAAAGAAAAGTCTTCAACCAATTTACTATACCTACACTCAACTATGGTTGCCAAACATGGACAATATCAAGACAGATAGTCACACAACTTCAAAAATAAAAAGAAAAGAGAGCAATGGAAAGAAACATGCTGAAAATAAAACTACAAGACAGAATACCACATTTTCTTTTTAGAAAAAAACAAAGAAGCAAACATGAACAACAACAAAAAACGTCAAAATATAAACAATATAACAAAAATAAAAACGAACAAAAAAAAAAAAAAAAAGGAAAAAAAAATTTCTCATTTTTATATCGAAATTATGTGGATTCGACTATGAGAACTTGTTTGTACTGAATCTCTTTGAGCTCTCGTGGTGATGGAGAGCACAATGATAGACTCAATGTTTTCAATGTCATGTGAGAGGGACAGTTGTTTTCTATGTGGAATGCATTGCCCTGTGAATGATCATTTTCTTTATTGTCCGACACATTATTGTAATAACAACTTTAAAGAGAATAAAGAGAAAAATGGAGAATTTGTCCATGCATTTTAATTGAAAATATCCTAGATTTTTGCACTTGATGTTTACATTATTTCCGATTTTATCTACCATGTGGCCGAGTCTCTGATCATGTAGAACTTTAAAGTGAGTCTATTTCAGAAAAGCCAAATTCAAGAGACTCGTTCAGAAGTCTAAAGGTCTAAATATGGTAAACGTTTTCATATTTCGCTCAAGCTCGAAAACACTGTTTAATGTGTACATATTATTTAAACTGCTATCAGTAAAAATACATGTACTAACATTCTATCTCCCTAATTCATCCATGATATTGAGGTCACGGGACCAGTAGTTCCCTACTGCCTCAGTTCATAATCATTTCTAATATTTCGACAAGTGGAAGAGGTGTTTCTCTACTTTCATAAGGATTTTTAAAGGACAACTCGCATCCTATGTAGAATCAAATCAATTATCAAAATAATCAGCTGTTGTCCTTGGACCCTGTCAAAGTGGTAGTATCATTTTCTATTAACGTGATCTAGATCAATTTTAATTTCCATATACTTTAATTAACAAGGAACTCTCGCTAAAATTCACTTATGAATTGACAAAGCTCTGTATAACAAAGCAAAGGCAAACACAATATCAAGCTAAAGATCTGGTCTTATGCCTGCAATCGCCAAGCGGTTATTAAGATATCACAAAATTAATATGATGCATCTTGTAAAGCATGAAAAAAAGGTGAAAAAGTAGATAAAATTACTAGAGTACATTTATTAATAGGGAGTATTTACATTGTGATTCTACCCGTACATTATGTTCTGTAATACGTCTTTCAGCCTCGTAGTGGAGATTATCTCGAGCTATAGTACAGATGCCAACCGCTGTATAATCTATTTTTACCCATTTCAGACCCAACGGAGACCCTCACGTGAGTCACGTGTGTGTTCTCAATTTCTGGGAGGCATTCAAGGGGCTTGCGCGTTCAGCTCTCAAATCTTGATCAATATAAATTATAATGAAAACACTCTCAGTCTATAGTATGGTATTTGTTCAATTTGGTTTTATTTAGGGAATGTGCGTCAGTTTTTTTTTTTTTTTAGGGGCCGTTCATCCTGAGTCTGACGGCAGAACCATCAGGTCACCGATATCACAAGTGGACGGAAAAACGTGAACGCCGAAAAGCTAGTTTGAACATTGTCCAACATCATATCAATTACAAGAAGACACATGTTAATGTAAAGTTAAAAACAACAACAAACCACAAAAACAAAACAAAAACCTTCAGGAACTCAAAAGCCTTGTTCAAATGTAAAGCTTACCACAAAATTTTGTTTTTAAAGCAAAGCGTTTTAGTTCCTGAGTGTCACCCTAAAACGTTATTACTTGACGCGTTTGACAAAGGGCAATATAGAATTGATTATTGAAAAAGGATACTAAAGGCCTATTGCTTACCCTGGGCAAAAAGAGTAATAAAAACAATTACATATATTATGATATAACATATTATATTTATATGTTAATGGTTTAGAGCCTAGCTCGTCTCTTTTACACTGTACAAAAAATGTCTACTTTTGTAGAAAACAGTTTTCTTATCTTATCTTATCTTATCTTATCTATACGAATGACTGATTCTCAAAAACGATGAATATCGGTCTTGTTCAGCTTCATTGTTATACTGATTTGTTTCTTTTATTTGTTTATGTTTGTTTGTTATGTTTGTATGTTTGTTTGTTCTTTTTTTTTTTTTTATCCAAAATAGAACATCGCATCTTGCACATATTATTACTGTTTCCAGTTATGCTTTTGCCGTGTCTTTGTTATAGTTTATAGTGACGCTTTTGATAAATTATGAATTACTCTGCTTTAAAAATAGACACAAGAGTCGAGCTCCTTACACAAAAGACCCTTAAAAGCAAGCAAAACAAACAAATAAGATATGATGATAGCTGCTAAAATTCTTTACCTTTAACATATAACTATAACTGTATAAATTCACCAGTATAAAGCCGTACAAAACTGTGATGTTTGGTATATATTACATGAAATCTCTTTAGCACGATTGACAGGTTTCAGACGGTCCTTGCCTGCTGAATGATTATACTACATAGACGAAGTTACGCATTTTAAACGTAGGAAAGAAAACGTTAAATGAGCAACCAGTCCACGAGTAATACAGCTATTACGGGCTATTGGTGTCTCCAGTCGAATCATCATCGTCATTATTTTCACCACTGCCATAAGTTTTATTTCACAGAAATGTCTTAAAATATAAGATGACTAATTAAATACATAAAAAAAAATTAAAATAATAATTAAAAAAAAGACAGAAAGAAAGTTGAATAACAATATGACGAACATTGCATCGAATCAATAAAGTAAACTGATCTCTCTGGTCAAATTTTCGAGCCCACTTGGCTCATCATCATAATTAATTAATTAATTTCAGATGTCTAAAATCTGCTGACACTAGCTTAATTCAGTAAAAAGAAACAAACGACAATTAATCTGCAGGGCTCGATTTAAGGTAAAACTTTAATAGAACGGTAGTACTAGCCCTATTTTCGAATCTTTTTGGATCTCCATCGAGGCAATCTTTGTTACCACTATTTTTATTCTTGTCGTTATTATGTATTACTATTATTATTATCACCATCACAGTCATCATTATTGGCATGTATCAGAAATATATATATGTATAAACAAAATTCTTGAAAAGCAGTAGGTTTTTGTTTTTTTTTAAAAATATTTATTTATATCTCAGTACCCTTTGCTCCACAGTCTCTCCCCTGCACGTCCAAAGGCATGGGATGGGAGCCTCATGCCTTGCACACCGTGAGTGCTCGTTGGCCTATCTGGCCCGCAGTTCATAAACATCATCATTTCATTTTTTGTCGTTTTTCTCCCAAGGGAGGTTTGACATTGATGAGTTGTCTCCATCTCTCTCTGTTCTGGGTTTCCTCCTCGATGATGCCCAGTTCTCTGAGATCTTCCGCAACGCAGACAGCCCAGGTTTTCTTCGGTCTTCCTCTTGGTTTCCTACCCTCTACTGCATGACCCATGACTCTTCTGATTATGTGATGCTCTTCTGTCTGTTGCACATGCCCAAACCAGCGCAGTCTATTTCTTCTAACTGCGATGTATATCTTCATTGCCTGGCGCGACTTCCGACTCATTTGCCTTGGTTGCAAGACACATGGGATGAATATTCTACAATTAACATTCATGCAAAATACATTAGTGATCACCCCTTTAGCTATTTCTTTGGATTCCCAGTAATCAAAGATGTTGACCTATATCCTGTCCATTTGTTTTTGCCAGGTGTTCAAAGATGGCCAGTGCAATCAGGAATGCAACAACCAGAAGTGTTTGTACGACGGCTTTGACTGCCAGGGACCTTTGCACAACTGCCTGTATGAGAATTACTGCCTGGAAAACTACAACAACGGCCACTGCGACAACGGCTGCAACACGGCAGAGTGTGACTGGGATGGTCTGGACTGTGATACAGGTATGTAGCAACTTAACTTTTGTGGTTTTTGGTTTTTTTTTGGTAATTTCTTTTTAGGGAAAAGAAAGTGAAAAAGAAGAAAAAAGACCTAACCAGCTTTTGTTAAAGATTGTTTAGATGTGTCAGTTAATAAAGTCGTGAGCTCAGTTCTCTGCTGCCCTATCTCCATTTTTCACATTCTGAGAAAATTGATGAGTTGTGTTTAGCAACTGTTTTTGTACATAGGAGATAGGACAAATGATATTTAAAATATACATGTTTCGGCAAGTGATCAGTGAAATGACTGTGGATTTACTATCCCTATTTCACATGGCATAATATATCTCCAAATCACCCGAAATGGAGATAGGACAACAAAGAACTGAGCTCGCATGGTATTTTGAGATCAGTCACATTACCATGGAAAGATATGCTCATGCTTGGCCTTGTTTATTTGGTTTGAGTATCTCTGAGGGCTCATCATTGGTCAAGAGTAGCCTGCTATGCACAGAGTGTGCACACAAATCAGGGTGTGAGTGAAAACCTCTCGATCATGTGGGCTATCTCGAAATATCTCATTGCGAAATTGCACATCTTCTATTTGGCTTTATGCGTGAGCTGATCAGTATGAGTGATAATGAAATCATAGCTGCAAGAAAATAATTCTGAAATCTGTTTCAAATCAAAAGTTGTTTACATTGGTGGATTATGAAATCATAGCTGCTCTTATGATGGAAAATTGTGTAAATTTTGCCAAGGCTGGTTTGATCAAATGAGTTTGGAGCAGTCTCTTTGACACAATTTTGATCAGTATATGTAACAGTTTTGTGGGTTGTTGTAAAAATAACAGATTAATTTTAGTAATGTATAACTGACATCAGATTTTTATTTTTCACCAATTTTGTAATAATCTACACACATTTCAAGCATCAGGAAGCTACAATGGAAACATTTTCTTAAATAATATGATTTTTGTCTGTTAGTTTAATTTGACTGTGTTCAAGGTTTACTCTTTTTTTGACAACTAATCACCATCTCAAAGATTATTCTAGAATATTACACAATCAGTTATCTGGAACAACTAGTATACCTTCATGAGGTACATCTTTGTGCAGAATAAGGAAATTCACCTTCAAGATGAACTAAATTTACCCTAGACTGGGACGTACTTGACTTCAGATTTGTGGGATGTTCCTAAGAAACCTATGGGAGGGTGAAAAGTTTTCGTTTTCAGATAATTGTAAGAATATGTCATTGAAGTTTGAAATGTGCTGCACATTTTGAAATTTATTTGAGTAGAGATATGTCTAGATTTTTTATAAATCAAGAAATGGTGAAAAGTACTCAAAGGTGTTTCTTAGCAGAGCAATGTTCAAAAGTTCTCTAAGATTTGACAAGTATTCAGTTCAGCATTCAGCAGTTATCTCCACAGCACTTTATAAAGGTAGTGTAACTCACCTGGTACAAAGTTGGCTTTTTTTTTTTTTTCTTTCCTATGATATACCCCTGCCCACATTCATGGGTTAACCTTATGTGAGCTGCATGCTCTGTCATGGTCCCTCAAAAAAAAAAAAAAAAAGATTTAGAGTACAGTTCAAAATGCACTCAAAATGTACTTTAAACAATATGAAATCACAGGGGATGTAATCAAAAGTTCTCTCAGAATTTTCATCTGATCATGTAATCAGTTGGAATTTCCTCCTCCCCCTCACCCCCCATTTTGAGTGCATGTCATGACAAAAGAAATCAGCTATTTGTTACTTGTCTCTGCCATCTCCTGACAAGCCATGGCCAAATTTTGTATTTATGTCATGAAAAATCTGCTGTTTATGACCTGCCTTCGTATCCTGACAGGTGGTGCCAAATATTTAGCAGGTGTTATGAGCTACAATGTCAAAATTTTTATCATTTGCTTCAATGTTCTGACAAGCGATGCCAAATTTTAAATGCATATCATGCAGTTATTTAGCTCTTTGTCTTAACAAATGATTCCAAATTTTAGTGCTGGTCATACAAAAAAAAAACAAAAAAACTGTTTATTCCTTGCCTCGGCGGTGCCAAATTTTGAATGCATTTCACAAGACAAGTAACCATCTATTTTATTTCTTTCCTGTGTTCCGACAGGCGGTGCCAAACTGGTGCCAGGTACCTTGTTCATCATCTTGCTGATTGAACCAGAAGAGTTCCATGAGATCAAAAAGGAATTTGTGAGACAGCTGGGCCACTTGTTGCGTGCCGTGGTTCGTATCAAGACCACATCGTCAGGGGAAGAGATGATCTATGCCTGGCAAGGCGAGATTCCAGACAGGGACGCCCCGATTTCCAGGAAGAGGAGGTGGACAGACAGTTTGTTTGAACTTTTTGACAGGTCACCATCACTTTCCAGAAGCAGGAGATCTGTCATCACTGGGTAAGTCTAAGTAACACTGACTGGCTGATGTTTTCATGCTTTAATAATAAAACTGTTCAAAGTTCTTTCCTCCATGTTTGAAAACGTTTGTAACTGTATACTTTATCTTTAGAATGGCTTCAGGATCTAAATTTTTTACCTCTATATATGTCAGTAGATGCCATCAGAGTCCAGGCAAGTAAATTGACGTGTATAATTTTGAATCAAGTTACTTACAACATGCAATTATGAGTTTGTGGGACACATCATTACCAGCCTGTGTTAGAAGAAATCAGCTTCTTGATACTCCTAGAGTTAATGTGAGGTTTTCAAGGAAAGATTGGGAAATTGAAACTTGAAACACTGGAAATCTGCTCCATTAAATCATTTTTTTGTTGTAGTGGATGACAGCAGATGTAGGGAGAGATGACTGATGTAGGTGGCAGAGATGATGATCCAGGATGCTGTTGCAGGATGTGGTACCGCATGCCTGACAACTCCCATCTATCCCAAATCAGCTGATACATTTCCTGATAGTTCGTACCATCTAGACCTGGTCAGATATCTAACAACCGGTGTGGGGCCATCAGATAAAAAAAGTCACATGGTCTTCAGAATCGTCGCTAGGAAATCCGCCTTGATTCTCTCCCCCTGCTTACTTTCATCCTGTTTCACAAAGCCAAGCTGCCACTCTGAAACAGCAAAACAAAACGTGACAACCAGTATGGTCACACATAACGTTAGTTTTACACTGGATTGGTGTAGATAGGTCACTAGTGGTTTCAGGAAAACTAGAAAGGAGCAACCGTTCCTTACTTTGGAGTGACGTATTTTAAATCCGTAATAATATAGACTGGAAGTTGACCTCATCACTGGTGTTAGAACAAAGCCCATGCCTGTAAGCTTGATTTTCTATTTAGTTTCATGTTGTTTTCACAGGACAAAAGTTTTCCTGGAAATTGACAACCGAGCTTGCTACAAGCAGGAGAATGGCGAATGTTTCGACAGCACGGATCACATCGCACAGTTTGTGGTGGCAGCGCTCCTGAGCAATGACTACAAGCCAGCGGTGGCCGTCCATCAGATCGGAAGTAAGTCTCAGAATGGTTGTGGATGGACTGGCAGATGGTTTTGAAAAACTGAGTTGCAAATTTAGGACATTTTTCAGTCCTGTTTGTGTGGTCAGGTCGGCGTGCTCTGTAACACAGGATGCACACTTTTCTTTTCCAGTGAGGAATTTTTCTGCTTTCTGATTATAAAGACTGAAGAGAAAAGCATAACTCCATCTCATACGTCCAGAGACAGTCTATGTCTAGTCAAAGTATTCTGTCTCACCAAATATAAAACTAAAATAGTAACAGCAGTATCAAACTGTGTTTTGATGAATGAACAAGTTAACACTTTGGCATTGAACTGTTCTTGGCACATTCTTATTTTTTCATGTGGGAATTACATTCATGCAATATTTTTCTTTGTGCACAGCGGAGACGAGCGGTCCTCCGGATTCAGAAGACGGCGGTTCCAAGTCCAACATGTTCATCACATTTGTGGTCATCTGCGGAGCCATCCTGGTGCTGACCATTATTGTCATCGTTGTGCTGAAGAGGAAGCGTGTCCACGGCATCACTTGGTTCCCTGATGGTTTCTTTTCCCGTTCATCTGATGTCTCTAAACCAGCTCGCAACCGCAAAGGCCCGGATGGGGAGGAGATGCAGTAAGTTTTAACACCAGTTGTGGCTTTAGTATAAGTTATTTAGACTATAGGCCTATTGAAAGAGCTGCAAAATTTGTCCCAGGAAATTACGCCTTTCTAGCCTTTTTTTTTTTTAGTGTTGTCAAGCTTAGCAGAGTTTGATATGCCATGTTCATGTCTACTGCATGTGTGAAAATCTGTGTTGAAATCTTTCAGTAACTCCCCAGAAGTTTTGAAACATATTTGTAACTTTGTGTCGACTATATGATTGTGTCGTTTTTCATAAAGGGAAGGAATAAATTGGTGCCGTCTCTCAAGTTCATTATGAAAACAAAGTGTTGAAAATATGGAAAAATAAATGGCATATGTAGACCAAGAGGAAAGAATTACTTTTGTCCATTTTTTAAATTTTTTTTTTTACATATATAGAGAAAACTGCAAGTTTGTTTTTAAAGACTTCTATGGATTTTGTTTATATTAAAGTGATTGATTCAGTGCCATTGCTTTGGACACAAAGACTCTCTTATGATGTTTTAGGTGAGATAGTTAAGATTAAACCCATGGACCGTAACCTTGAAAATATTGTAAAGGGGACATCTGTTCATATTAGTCCTCTTATATTAAGTTGCCCATATCGCACGAGATAGCCACCTGCAGGCGTTTTAGAGATGTAACAAAACGTAATGTTCACCTATTGACATACTGGTTTTTTTTCAGCGACAAACTGGACAAGATGGATGCCAACGACAACCACACCTCCCCACCCCCTAGCAATGACTGTTGGCAGGAGGATGACGATGAAGACAGGCCGCAGATCAAGAGGGCAAAGGTGAGACTTTTCCCCTGTGTTGTAGTTTAGAGGAGGAAACGCTGCTGGATTTCACTGCCGTTGTCACTGCTGGGAAAATTGCTCAATGTGAAACATATGACTTACACCAGACCTTCACTGTCTTGATATTTGGACAAAGAAGTTGATCATGGTATTTGTAGACATTAGCAAACTGCCAAGCACAAATGCTGCAAACCTTCTGCAAGTAAAATATATTTTTTTTTAAATTCTGACTCTTGTATTGGAGAGATATTCTCCTGAAAAGAGGAATCACTTGTTCTAGTCTATACTATAAAATTGCAAGAATTCATACTAGAGAAGGTACAATTCGGATCAAGCAGCCTCGCGAGTTTATTATTCAATTATTATGGCATTTGTAGAATTATGTCAAAGATAATACACTTGTTTCGGGTTTATGTATATAGAAACAGAAATCTATATGCAACAGTGTTGTGTGCCAAATTTCAGATGGATCCATTGAGCAGTTTTAGAGCCTATAAGCATTCAAAACACGTTTTCTTTGAGTAACATTCAGTTTAATCAACCAAAATATCAATATAGAGGAACGCAGGCTTTACCATAAACTTTAAGTCTCAGAAACAATCTCACATGGATGCCGTGGGTTCTCTTCTAGTCTATAACAAGTTGAACAGTAACTCACCATTACTACTACCCGTTGGTGCAAAATTCCGAGTGAGCTGGAAAGCTTCTCGGATGCCATTTGAGCAAGAAAAGTCTCTTTGCTTTGCATTTAGATAACTTGTCAAGAGAGATTTTTGCCCCTTCTTGTCAGCCAGGAATATAGACAAGTGACCACAGGATCTACTAGTTAATTTACTCAAGGAAAACTGCTCTACTCACCACTTATTCCTTGGCACTTGGTATGGCAAAAGTTCAACCATTTCCTGAACTTTTTCCTCCTAACATTGCATAATAGTATTTTCCAAAATGAACAGACAGACTCATGTTTTTCGTTCCTTTCTGGCTCGATGGATAATTAATACAAGCATTTTTTATCATTCTTCTATGCAAAAAAGGTGATTCTTCATGAGTTAGATGCACATGAACAAAGACTTGTGACCTCCAAATCTCGAGATAGCTGCCTCCAGGTGATTGAAAGATTGAAAATTTGTAAACCTCCAAATCTATAATTTAAATGCACACACAGGATGATCATTCAGTTACAGGGTAAATTAAGATTGAGACCTATGAAGTCTTGGTCTGAATGTATGGTAATAGAAATTTTGGTATCATTTTCCTTAGATTGAGAGGCAGGGCCGAAGTGTCGACAAATCTGGGTCAGAAGGTACAGACATGCGTCAGTGGACACCCCAGCATCTGGACGCTGCCAACATCCCCCATAATTCCCTAGCAGCCTTGACCCCTCCACAAGGGGAGGACAACATGCAAGCTGTCAGCGATGTCAACGTCCGAGGCCCAGGTAAGTGACGATGAACTAATCTGCATTTCTGATTACATGTAGTTTGTGTTTATGACTGCTGACTACCATAGGAATTGTAAATACTCTTCAAATTGCCATCACCACATATGCTTCAACTTATTTTTATCCATCCACCGCTCCTAACAGTACAGTTAATTACTAAAATCAGACACCAAAGCTCTCTGTTAGAAAGAAGAAAAGTTAAAATTTATCCTTTCTTTACACAAATGGTTTTTGGATAATATTCCATTGTAATTGAGGATATCAATCTGCTCAGGTCCCATGTCTTGAAAGTTTTCTTAGGTGTTTTTTTTTTTTAAAGTAAGCCCTGAGTTTTTGCCCACTTTTGCTGATACAAGTTGTTTAGATACTAGCTTTTAAATAACAATATTGGTGCTGTTCTCAGCATAATTTTGGTCATGAAAAAAAAAACCCTGCAGTTATGCACTTCATTCATGATTTAGTTCTAGCCTTGTTTTGCTTCAATCACTGATATCCTTATTATTTTGTATTGTGACACCTGGTTATATTGTTGTCGTGCAATGTGATAATGTACAACACTAATTTTATTGTATATTTCTGTTTCTTTTCTTCCCTCATAGATGGATTCACTCCCTTGATGCTGGCTTCCATCCGAGGTGGAGGTTTAGGTGACGACGATGACAGCAACTCTGGTTCTGGCTCGGCCGAGGGTGGCGACAGTGACAACAACACCTCTGTGGATGTCATCTCCAGTCTGTTGATGCAAGGGGCAGCCATCAATGCTCAGACAGACAGAACAGGTGGGCAACTTTGGAATCAAGAACAACACCTGCTCCTGTTGTATATTGACATGTATCGGAGAATAAGTTTCTCTTGTTTCTATGTAGCATTTAAGATAACTGAACAATCCCTTACCTGTATAAACAGCAAAAAATGGTTTTGTGGAAAGTGTTTGGGGTAGACTTGCATTTTAGACAAATTGGTTGAAAAGCCTTGTTTGCCTTTCATAACTCTTTGACTACTATAGGCTGATACATCAACTCAACTTTGGCACAGAAAACTACCATGAGCAGCTACATTGGCTTGGTTTGTTTTCCTGCTTTTCCCAATTCATTTTTTAAAAAAAATAAATTCTTATTCTGCATCCAGTTCTTTTTCCATTGGCATAAAACATTGTTATTTGTATCCCAGGCGAAACCTCCCTCCACCTGGCAGCCCGCTATGCCCGAGTGGATGCCGCCAAGGTCCTGCTGGATGCAGGAGCGGATCCTAATGCTGAGGACAGCACAGGCCGGACACCTCTTCATACTGCTGTGGCTGCTGATGCTCAGGGGGTATTCCAGGTAAGGCACAGATTTCCGGGAACTACAGGTGGCCAATACATCATTGAGGCTGTGTAGAACTGTACAGTGACCAGTTATAATTGTTATAAACATAGATAAGTGTTAATATACACAAGTACTTGTGTTGAATAATTAATATACCAAAAGTATTTAGGATGACCACATTCAGATATACAGGTACACAGATATGCATTCAATTGTTATTCTGTATATCTTAGATAGCAATGGTATCTTGATGTTTTCAGCCACAACATTATCATGAAATAGTACCGTGATTTTCAGTATGAACTGTATCAGAGTGTATCAGTTTGGGAAACTCACGATAAATCTAATTGCTTGTCATAAGGAGAGTTGTCAATGGGGATATGTATATATCAATATTGTAAGGTTCTGTTGTAATAGTTATTACAAAGATTACTGTCTGTCTGTCTGTCTGTGTCTATCTGTCTGTCTGTGTCTGGTCTGTCTGTCTGCATCTGTCTAACTGTCTGTCTATCTATGGGACGTTGCTTGCATTGAAATGATATTAATCCGCCTGGTGTAAGAGTTTGAGCTTATCTGATATAAAACACAGCTAGAAAAAAATGTGACAGTTTTTTTTCATTTCCAGAGTAGATACTTCACCCACATGACAGACATTTCACAACTTTCTTTCTTTTTTTTTTCCAGATTTTACTGAGGAATCGTTCAACCAACTTGAATGCGCGCATGCACTGCGGGACCACACCTCTCATACTGGCCTGTCGCCTGGCCATAGAGGACACGGTGGACGAACTGATCTCTGCGGATGCGGAAATCGATGCTGTAGACAATGGGGGTGGGTGTTGCTTCTCTCCATCATTCTGTGGAACTTTGATAAATGAAAACATTTATCTTCCGACCAGGGCAAATGAGTCAGAAGTCACCATGGGCAATGAAGATATAGGGCTGTTTTTGGTTGTTTTAACTACTTTCCAACTAAGATACTAATTTTCTTATTTTCACAGAACGTCAATTTAACCTTTTTTTAATCTGGGGAAAAAAAAAAAAATATTTTGGTATCTTAGTCAGAAAATAGTGAAAAACGGTAAAAAAAACGGCCGTGACCTGAACTCACCTGGCGCGAATTGCGACTCATTTGCCTTGGGCGCAAGACATATGACACTTAACTTGCAAAGAACTGGAGATGTTGTTCTGAATATTTGCAGAATTTCATGAAGATGTTGTTTTATCTTTCTCCTCCATCGACATGCAAAATGGGCCAGGTTTTCCTCACTTTAAATCCTTCGTTAGCACAGGGATTTCAAAATTTTTGACGTGACATCACAGTCATATGGAGAACTGGAGGGTCAGCGCATTAGAAGGTGTTCACATTACTTGGTACCCGTATTATGTCAGATTGCAACGATCAATTTCGGAAATTTTAATAGCTTTATGTCCAGAGTGAAGCAGGTGAAGCTTTCCTTCAAATTGGTGCATTTGACATGATGTGCATATCAAGTAGTGTGAGCATCCCCCAAATGCACAGATCCTCTAGTCTTCTATCAAGCAACTTTCGCTGTCCCTTAATATTGTTTTGCCTTAACTAACTCTCCTGTTTAAAATCAGTCACTACTTCAACAGAGAGGACTACTTAAACAGACGGCATTTGTTTCTTATTGTTTTATTTTTTTTTTTTCAGTTCTAGTTTAATATACCTCTGATGCTGGTACAATTTGATGACTCACAAACTATGTAGTTAGTAGAGAATACATCTGTTGAGGTGCAGAACACCATTTAAATATGAGTTGGTAGATCTCAATCTTTATCTGACAGTTGTGACTACACATGTAGACTTTGGCCAAGGAAGATCTAAAAGGTGTGATGTTTTAATATTTGGAAAAATAATATCATAGCAGCAATACTTGATTAAGTATTCATCATTTTGCCACAGTTTAAAGTGTGATGATTGCAATATTTTGTTATGTTATCGTATGCAATTCTGATTTTTTAAAAATATTTTTCCATTTTTCTGTGTCTAGGCCGCACAGCATTGCACTGGGCAGCTGCAGTCAACAACGTGGAAGCTGTCCTTATTCTGCTCAGACACAATGCCAATAAGGATGTACAAGATAATAAAGAGGAGACACCTTTGTTCCTAGCCTCCAGGGAAGGGGGTTACGAAACTGTCAAAGTTCTGCTGGATCATTATGCAAACCGAGATATGACTGACCACATGGATCGTCTCCCTCGGGATATTGCCCTAGAACGGCGCCACCATGACATCGTGGAATTGCTGGAGAATTACAAAGTAGCCTCCCCTTCCACTGCACACCTAGGTGGCGTTACATCACCCAATCATCACACAGGTGTGCCAGGTGGTGGTTACATGCACCCTGTAAAGAAAACAAAAAGCCGGAAAAGCAAACCCGCTGCGAAAGACACTGGTCCAGTATCCCCGCAGCACAGTATGCCTCTGACCAATGGGAAAACCTCCAAGTCGAGGAAGAAGAAAGGGGAGGGAGATAGCAGCACGACAAAGAAGAATCAACAACAGCAGCAACAGCCACAACAGCAACAGCATCAACAGCAAATTCCATTGTCAGTGTTATCGTCATCACAGAACCAAGGTCCGCCACGGCACCAGTCCAGTAGTGACTCATCCCCCATGAGCACGATATCTCCTGGGAGCTACTCCCACGATTCTCATCACTCCCCGCCCGGCTATGAGACGTCGCCAGCCAGGTATGAGAATTCCAGCCTAGCCTTGCAGCCAGATCATGGTATTCCTCGACATCACATGGATGATTTCCAAGTGATGGCTGGCCACTACAGCTCCCCAGCTTTGATGGAACACGCCAGCGTGGATAACATGTTGTCTGACTGGGCTATCTCCCCTTACAGTCAGCAGCTGCCGCAGCATCAAAAACCGCAGCTGCAACCGCACCAGATGCAACAGAACTGTGGGGGAGGGCAGGTGGCAGCTCTGCAGAATGGTCACCTAATATCTTCAGGCACCAGCAGTGCACCCAATTTACAGAATGGAGTGGTAGGGGGATCGAATACTGCGATAATTGGGTCTGCTGGAAATGCTCCGCCCTCCATGAAGGTGAAGAATCTTCCCATGTCACCGACCCACATGCAAGCCATGCAGCAGCACGCACAACAACGGGCGACGCACGGGAGCCCCCATCATCGGGCAGACTTCCCCACTTCATTCCACCCTGATGGGACAACACAGTTGTCTGCTCCTCAGCCTGTCCCGCAACAAATCTATCCCAGCAGCCTGCAGCACAAGATGGTCCAACAGCAACAACAGCAGCAGCATCTTCCCCAGCAACAGCAACAAACTATGCAGCAACAGCAGCAGCCTCACCAGCAGCAACAGGCTGGGGGCTACACCTTAGAACAGTACCCGACTCCCCCCTCGCACAACAGCCAGCACATCATTGACTCCCCACCCCACCAGCACAATAACTACACTAACTCATTCCACCAGGATCACATTCTCACCCCCTCCCCCGACTCCTGGTCCAGTTTGTCGCCGCACTCAGCCCAGTCAGACTGGTCAGAGGGCATTTCGAGTCCAGCGCCAGCCATCACTGGGGGTCCCAACCCACACAGGAATAAACGCACTACGGAGCTTACCGCCTACTTCTAATGTGCACGTAATGTAGTGAACTCCATTGGCCATTTTGTCCTGTGTACATAGAACAAAAAAAAAAACAGACTGACTTGTTAGTTTATCTATTGTGACCTGCGGGGTACACATTTCTGTACATATACAAATTTTCAAAAGGGCTCATAAGCAAGTGGTTGGGCCCTATGTTATTCATTTCTATTGGAATTTTAATGAAGACCCCATCCAGTTTTATGCACAAAATTTATATTTTGAAAACTTATAAAGAGGCAACAGATATGGTGCTGGCGAATACAGTTTGCATGTAAACATTGTAAGATTTCATTCTGAAACATGCAGATTTCATCCATGGACACAAATGGTGGGGATCACAAAGTAATGCTGGATACGGCAAGGATTTATGTGTTCATAACATAACACACATGTAACGCAAACTGTGCGATGGAGATGGACAGGCATGCTCAAAAATGTCTTCATTATGTTTGTTGGCGTGCCTTGATATGTGTATGATGGACCTTGTATCCAGTGATGGCTGACTTGGATATATATATATATATATATATATATATATCTCCAGTTACGGATCTGCCTTTGCTGGACATGTGTATAACTGCTACTGCTCATGGATTGAGGAACGTTGCTTTTCTGACAGCCTCTATGGATGGGAAAATTTGATAAACTGTTCAAAGTGTGTTCAGAAGACCCGTTTGGACTGAAATGAACGGCAATAAATGGATCTGCTTCTGTTGTTTTTTTGTTTTTTTTTTCTTTTTTGTTATACTTCTTTTTATTTGCAAACAATTTTTGATATTTTGTCTTTACTGTAAACCCTTTGATAAGCTGATGACCCAAACATATGGATTGAATAATATATGTTTTGTTATATAATTAATTTTCTTTGTTATGTTATTTACCTCGCCTTCCATTATGAACAGAAGTGTCACATGGATATGTTGTTTTAAAAAGCAAAAGTAACAGATGATTTCACCAGTAAACTTCTAAGATAGGTCTCTTTCGCAGGAGCAATATAGATAGATCTCTATATATTTAGCTTCATTACCAATGACTAAGATTGGAAGAAGAAATTGTAAATACAATAGAAATGAACTAAGAATGGAAAAATTGATCTTGGTGCCTCCCTCTTTCTTGACTAGCTTTGACAGTAGAGAAATAGGCCGTGCGATCCATGTTCTTATAATAAAGTCAGAATGCATTTGAAATATATGCTGTCATTTAAATAACGCACAAAACATTTTAAAGCAAAATTAAGAAGCTGCTATCTCTGTGTTTGCTTATGGCTGGTCATTTCATTCAATTCATGTTTTTTCGGGGGCTTGACATTAGATAGAGCAGGTGTTCAGCTTTATACCTAGTTGATTTAAATGAAAACAACAACAAAAAAATTATTAAAAAAAAGAGGAAGAAAGAACTCATCTGTAGTATAAGTATATTAGGCTTCTGTGTCCTTAAAAGCCTGAAATGAGAAATGTTAATATTGTAAGATTTGCCTTATCAGTAGATGAGATATTGTTGCCCAGTTGTCAGCCTCTGGACATAAATTTGCTTGAACAGGTCACAGATTACTAATTGGCTTATATCTGAGTACGCTTTTAAATTGGAAGATGGCCTAATTTCCAGTACCTGACAGGAAAAGAAAGAGGTGGTCACCAATGATTAATGATTGTTATAGAAATTTGATTAGTGGATTTTGATCTTTGTTTCAGGGAGAATTGTACTTAATAGATTTGATTGTTTAAACCATAATTGAAAATAGCATCTGTTTAGTTTTATTTGTCACATGAACAAAGTTACTGGATAAATTGAACAAATGTTTTAACAATTTTAATATTTGCTTTGGATAATGATAAAGAACAAACAAAATATTCAGATATACACTGCAAAAGTGCAATGCACAAAATTGATTTCTGTTTTATACATGACATACAAACAAACAAATGTTTATCAATGATCAATACATAAAACAAATAATGGCATATATGATCTCTAGTATTGAATTGTAAATATTTTGTCAGGACTTTGTATTTTAAAAAACACAAAAATAATGAAAGAGACAAAGAGGAGGTGGAGAAGGAAAAAAGAAAGTTAAAAAAAGAATCTGGGATCAGGTAGGAAGATGGGGGTTTAGAACAGATTTTTATAACCAGGATACAGTAGATTAGATTTGTCAAAATGAGATTGTATTTTTCACACGTATTTCATCTGGTTATCATCTATGTTCATTTATGTGAAACTGGGTATAACTACGGCCCCACGCTCTGTCATTTCAATGTTGTATATATACATGTACACCTTCACCCTGAAAGGACCAACACATTTTATATCTGCATGATGTTCTGTCACTATGTTTAATGAACGGTAACCCACCAGCTGTATAGACAGGAGAGAATGCCATGAATGTTAACCGATCATATGTTCATTTGTTTAGAGATAGCTTTTTGTCACTGTTTGTCTGAGTGATTCTGTTGCTTGAACCTGCTCATCTGGCTAGAGCAAATTCGTCCATTGTGAAGATGCTAACTTGGCCCCAAATTCATGCCAGAAATGTTACAAATTTTTCCGCAGTGAATTGAATGAGGGTATAGATTTAGTAAGACTACCTTATGTGGACATGGAATCAGATTTCATCTTTTAAGTCAGTTTAAACTACCAAAGATATTTCAGCATAAAATTGAAGTTCCATATAAGTTTGAACATCAGTAATATTTGTTATAGTTGTACATTTAGATTGAACATTTTCAGGAACATCATGGAACATTACTGAAACAGTTATAAGGCCGCTGGCCTGATTGGTTTCACATTCATAGCATTGGTTAAAATAGATCTAGGTCTGTTCCCTTCTTAATTTGTTGTATACCATGGTAGATGCAGGGCACTGTCAGCCGATGACAGCAGTGGCTGGCAATGCCCAGGCCAAGCTTAGCTCACCTCTCCCTTTGACAACGAGTCTGTACCTACAACAGATGATTTTTGTCATTCATTGGTTCACGCATAGTTTTGTTTGTTGATAGCTACTAATTTGAACTGCGTACAGGTGTAATGTTATGCTGTTTTGCTGATGATGATAATACTGGAGATGATTATGCCCATATAAACATTTTAAGTTGCCATAACTTTATCAAACATAAACAGCGAAGAACAAATGCAATAGTTTCAGAACATTTTGTTTGCTCTGTTGTTGTTTTTTCCTTTGGAGGAGAGGTTACTTCACCATCAGTTTGGTCAAAATTTTTTATTTTTACTTTTGTTTCGGTTGGTGGATCCATCTTGTACAAACTAACAAATGTTGGACTCGCTTTGTTTCTGGAGGTATTTTGCCAAAAGAACATTGCCTGTTGCTCTTTACGCAGAGATTTACCCATGATGCTTTGACAGTCAGTGTGATGTCACAGATCGTTATCGACTGGAAAGAACAAACTATGTAAAGTTACAAATTTTACTGCACTGTACATACAGCTTTTAGAGAGAGATTTTTATTCTATTTTTTACAACTAGATTTATATAAGGAGGTTTGAAATACGATACAAATCAAGTGTCTTTTTTTAAACCGTCTTTCTCTTGCTGAATCACGATAAATTAAGACAGTCCAATGTTAACCCTTTGTAGTAGAAGACCAGAATACTTTGACCTGTCTTCTTTCTGTCTTTCTTTTTTTACGTGATGTACGTGACCAGACAAATATGTCACTATCCACACATAGGCCCACATGTGGCTTTTTAAGATGACTACTGTATGTTTTGAAGGACAAGATTTGTTCCAAACAAATAAACAAACAAACAAACAGCTGGAAATCTCCATTTGATAGTACAAACACTCCAAACAGTTCCCTACCATTGACATTAAAAAAACTCATTACAAATTCCACGGATCGGTGACAGGTTGTTCTCAGATCTCGTAGTGGAGTGGTAACAAGCATCAGTGGATGTTTTATTTTTAGCAGGGGGTACAAACACTCCCCTGGGGATTTCCAGGTTTTTGCTTAGTCGAACATGAACATTTACATTTCTCATAGTTTTTGCCAATAGCAAAAACCTCATGTTGTCTTTCGGCTTAGAATATTTTTGATTCGTTATCATCCCTTGTCATACAGAGTTTAGGAAAGCAGTAAAAACTTTGTGACCGTTGGAATAGATCTGGCCCTAGTTGTGGAGACTATAGGTCAATGACTGCTGATGACTTGAGAAGTTAAATCTACAATCTACAATGTGAAATGGAAGATTGCTGTGCCCAGTTCTTTACCTGAAACTTGCCCCATGAAAAATTCACACACAAAAATCATGATATGAAATAAATCCTTTTTTTTTTTCTTATTGTAATTTTATCATTTTTTGGTAGTCATGCTGTCGAATGACATGAAATAAAGTGATTTTTTTTTTTTTCCTCTTTGCTCAACAGCTCTTTTCTAGCAAAGGGAAGTAATAGGGCTGGCCACAATAATCTCCCTTGAAATGTTTATAAAGTAAGGGGGAGCAACTTGACCCCTGTGGTGTCACTCTCATTTGATGACTGAATTTATTTCTTCTTGCTGGGCAGCTTAATTTTACCCCCCCAAATCTTGTATGTGTTTTTTTAATTCAAGGAGACAGCCGGAGTTAGATTGAAACTTTAGAAAGATGAACCCATAGTTTGCTGAACATTTTGTGTAAGAGTCTCGCTATTGGAAAAGCTAAACATTTTGTTGAAAATCTAAACGTTTTGTTGAAAATCTAAACATTTTGTTGAAAATCTAAACATTTTGTTGAAAATCTAAACATTTTGTTGTTGACATACTTTATCCACAGTTAGATGTACTGACTGATAGAAATGTTCCCTACTTTGAGGTAGATGGATACTTTCATCTTCTGTGACTGTTTATAGTAAGGCAGTTTAGAACATTTGTGTTTGTCCTCTCTGTAAATTGTAGACTCTAGCTCAGGCTGAATCTCCTCTGCAGCACCAGAAAAATATCACTGTAGGATGACAAACGGTTCTGTCCATTCCTCTCCATCTCTCATTCTGCTTGTCATGGTTATCATCTGGCTTTCTCACCTTTGAACTCACTCACTGTTGTTATCATTCACATGGTTATTTGTTTGTTTCCTTGTTTGATTTTTTTTTTTTTTTTTACAAAGTGTCACCTCTATCAGGTTGAAATTTGTAATGTTTAATGAATGTGCATGAGTGAAATGGCAAAGTGAGGGCAGGTAATGCACAATTCGTTGTTGTGTTTTCTGAATCAGATGAAAATGTACAAAAATGAAATTTGCCTGTTCTAAAAGTCCATATATAGACATGATGATTTCATTTCCTCATCAGTGTTGTCATTCACCAAGGACAATTTTATATCATAAGAACATCACTTTTATGTCATTTTATTGTTATTGTTATTTTGGGGAAGGGTGAAGTAGTTATTGGACTGAAGCAAAATTATTTGGTCGGTTTGTACCAACGGTTTCACAGTGGAATTTCACAGAATAGAGAATTTTGATCGTGGGCTAATCCTCTATACGAACACATCTTAAATTCCAGACCAATCCGCGCTTTGCTAAGAGAAGGCCAAATGAGGAAGGTAATGAACACATAGAAGGAGAGATAAGATATATTCGGATAAAATTCTCTCTATTGCTAAAACTTACATTATTATATATTATAATTTTTTTTTTTTTTTTTTTTAAAGTTTTCAGTGTCCACCCTCAGAGTTTCGAAAAACTTGTACACTGAATGTAGTTTGATGTCGTGTTTGTTTTAAACATTTGGACTCCATTTGTAACATGTTTTACTAACATCTCGCATGCTGACTACTGTACCAGATACTTGTATGTGACACTCACCGTTATGAAATTGTTTGGTTAATTGATGTCTATGATTTTCACAATGTCTATGATTTCATTGTTTTTTTAAAAACTTTTTTTCGTTTTTTTTTTTTTTTAAAATTATTATTCACAGAAAAAGGGTCCCTATATTTGTAACTAAGTCAAGTATCAATTTTGTGAAGTTGGTGATATTTCCCTCGACCCCCCTGACTTCATCTGCATATTATTGGTGTGATCATTGTTAAAATCATTAAACTCTCCCTAGTAGTAATACCCGCTGTATGAAAAACAACCTTTCCAAAATCCTTATTTGATAAGTAAAATAGTAATTTGGTTAAAAAGAAAAGAAAAAAAAAAAAGGATTAATTTCAAGATCTTTAGAATTGCTATGTCACATAATGTAGTTTAGGAAGAGTATAATGTATCAACTAAGTAGCAAGATGGAAGTTTTTATGTTTTTCAAAGTAGTAATGTATAACTAACTACAGCAAATGTGACTGAGATATGGTAGACTTGTATTTTTACAGAGAGAGAGAGAGAGACAGTGTAGTGTTTATTGGCAGAACTTGTCAGCTTTGGAATAAATGCTACCATTCCGTGAGGTCAGGAGTACAGTGTAGAGCAGTAGTTCTGTATGTCAATTTTGTGTCTTGTCATTCTCATGTCATATATTGATTGTACATGTAGTTGGACTTCTTTCTGTTGACATCTTGTACGCATCCTTCAATGTCATATTATGTCAGTTTGATTATTATGCATTATTATTTTCTGTCATAATTAAACATCATCTACTGTAACCTATCATAAATAATTTAGAAATAAATAGACATGATTTCCAACTATGCCATGTTCAAGTAGTTTTTTTTTATATTTTTGTTGTTGTTGTTTATTTTTTTTTTTTCCTACCATTTTCTTTTAGTTAATATGTTAGTGGTTATGGCTGGGACATAATATATCACCTGCCAGTGGAATGACAGAACGAAACAGAAATGTGAATGTAAGTTCAGTGATGGATGTATAAATGAGAAAATACAATTATACAGTATGGATAGGACCAAAGCAATTATGAGGAGAACAAATAAGAGGTTTAAAGTAAAAAAAAAAAGCTCATGACACCTCGGCATGCTGGAAGGGCAAATTGAAAACTATACCATTTTCACTTCATTTTGTATGCATGCAGGGAGTTTTGATGTTGTTCCTGTTGTTTCTTCCTTGTTTTTTGTTTTTTTTAGCTATTAACTCTTTTTTTGTTTTTTGTTTGCATGCATCAGTTCTAATTTCAAAGCATAACATTTTTATTTTGTTCCAAGAAATCACGTGTTTTGCATTATGTTCTGGGTGGTACTAAATTTGCTAAAATTTACAGAACAAGGTATATAGATCCTTAGTGAATCAAAATGCTCATAAACCATAAATTAGAAGCCCAATTATAAAAATTGGATACAAAATTTAATGTATGAGCATTTAATGCAAACACATAATTATAAAAATGTAAGAATAATCCTCATCTTTCAGCTTGTCTATTTTCTTTTGTTTTTTTGTTTTTGTTTTTATCCCTGTTAAAATATACATAGAAGTTAAAGCTTTGGAAATGGCAGCTTATATAAATCAAGACTGTTCCCAAGTAAAATCTGGATGCTGTAAATAATATTGAATGTCAGCACATACTTATTTCATATTTGTATTTTATGTCTATGATAGACAGAATTGAAATGGCATGTTTTGTAGATATATTTATGTATTTGTGTGTGTGAGTTTTTTCTTTACTCCTGGCTTCGCTTTGAGTTGTGTCTTTTTATTTTCCCCTGTTGTTTTTTTTTTTTAAATATGTGTAACCCTTGTTGTTCCTGCACATTGGTTTTGAATGTAGCCTTATTTATTTTGTAATTTATCATTTTATTTATGATTTTTAGCTCAGTAGTGTCTTTAGTCAGCTGCTTCTGTTGTAGACAATTTTTCATTCCTAGCATTAGTTGTCTTTGTAGATATCCATTTCAATGAAGCTTGCTTTGAAAATGTATTTGATTTGAAATTAGCTAACACCATTTTGTTGTGCACCATTTTTTTTGTGTGTGTGTGGGGGGCGTGTCCAGTTTGTTCATTTTTTAAGTGCCCTTAACATACATTCATCACTATGAGAGCTGATCTGACAACAGTGCGTGGTGTGGTATATTATTCTGCATAGCTGGTTTACAGAAAAGTTTTCCTAGCCTCTCCGCCAAGATAAAAGGTTTCTTCCTTCATACATGAATGTGTGTTATGACATTGGATATAGAAGCAACTCTCAGTCAGTCCCATAATCACAAGAAAAGGAAGAGGAATACATCATATTGTTATTAAAAAAAAAAAAAAAAAAGAATATTCTGTAATTTAAGTGAAAGTGAACGGAACTTTGCAAGAGTATAAAAATGTTAAAATGCCAATTTTACAAGTTTTAAAAACATGTACGTGTATGTAAAATATGGCTCTGTAACATGGTATTCGTTTTGTGTACAACATACAAAATGTGGCATGTTCTCTCACACATGCTTACACACATACATACATTCGCATAGAAAGACACATATGCTCATGCACACATATACATACATAAACACTACCCATTTAATTTTATTAATGACTTTATGCAACTTGAAGCACACTTAACATTCATGCATATATATTACATATGAAAAACGTCCACCCATGATCAGTAATGACTGTTGACAAAATCTACAATTAAATTATCAGAGATATGAATTAATTTCTTGCATCATCAGTAGGCCTATTTTTTTTTTTAAAATAGGATCTCTGTAAGGAATGGTGTCTGAAATGTTACAAATTTTATCGAAGTGTGATTTTGATCGTGGCAATCCCTCAATCAGACTACCCTGTCATATTTATAGTGCACAGGAACACACAGCTTTGTCTGTCAACTTCAGCTCTTGAAGGCAACAAGATAAGCTCTGTTTGCTAGCATATGTCCTGAGAATGAAAGACAATTTAGAAATTAACAAGACATAGAATTAGAATACTTGTCTGACAACACAAAAATAACAACTGCCAACAACAAAACAAAACAAAACAAAACAAACAAAAAAAAAAACAATTTAATACAGCAAGAAGTTATCAGTTTCCACCCTCTCATTTTCAAGGAAGAATCTAGAAATCAGTCATTTCTCAAAACCTCATTCTTAAGATCAGTCTCTCACTGATCTCTTTTGATATTCATATTTCTTTTCCACTTTTACTTTTGTTTTCTTTTACAAAACTCTGTTAAGTTCAGCTGGAGAGAGGATGACAAAAGATAAAAATGCATATTGTTATTAGCTGATAGTTCACAATACAACTACATGTATCTTAGAATAGTGAACTACAGTGTATTCTGGTTATCTGTCAGTGTAAATCTTTGGACCTGTCATCATAGGTAATTTTCATTTGTCTTGTATCCAGGGCGAATGAGTCTGAAGTCGCACTGAGCAAACTTGAGTTTCAGCCATTTTTAAGCATTTTCTGAGATACGAAATTTTATATTTGTTTTCCACAAAACAAAAATTCAACCTTTTCGGATCTGGGGGGGGGGGGGGGGGGAAATTGGTATCTGTGTTGAAAATTAGTCACAAAAGGTTGTTTTTTAAGCTTGCCCGGAGCGACTTCCGACTCATTTGCCCTAGGCACAAGATTTTTTTTTCAATCAGTTCTTCTTTTTTCGTTGTTATATGTTTTTTCCTTATGATAACACACCCCGGGTCCATACAAGAGAATTTGCACAATGACTGTTTTTCTTAGAATATGTGTGGTTTTTTGTTTGTTTGTGTGTATGTTTTTAGTTATATAATCAACAGCTGAATGAACGTTCCCATCTGTCCATGTTTGTCTGTGGCCTATATTCCCTTATAGTTCCACTTTGATTGAATTCTGAGTAAAACAAGAAAACTTCCACTGCCCTCTCATAATTTTATCTTTTACTCATCTATTATTTATAGCCCTCTCTATGAGTTCATTTGATTTTCGTTTAAATTTTGGGACTAAAAAAATGCACACAAGTAATGCCATCATTTGTTAAAATAATGCAGGCCCAATGGTAGTACCAACAATCTTGTAATGTTACTGATGTTTCTATAATATTATGTTTTACTATCACTATGTCATCATATTATGTAAAGAGCATTTTGCACATAATTACAGCTGTGTTAATTATCTTATTGCATTTGGCATTACAATATTCTTCCTGTATTATTCATCTGACATAATTTGTTTGTTTGTTTGTTTTTTTTTTGTTGTTGTTTTTTTCACTCTGAACATTTTGTTATACCCTTAGGTTTCTATTTCGTTTAACATCCAAATTTCAGTCCATTTTTGTTGTAGTCCAATTGAGAGGAAGAATCTACAAAAAAAATTTTTTAAAAATCAAAATAACATTGATATCAGACTTTTTTTTTTGTACAATAGTACATTGCATTTTCATTCTGATTTGAGTGACAAAAATCTGACCTGCACATTGCCCTAAAATGATTATGATCTTAGTTATGATCTATCCACAAATCTATGAAGATAACGGCCTATTTATAACTACTTATTGAGCTTAAAAAGGTTCAATTTCAGAGCTGAAATATCCATGAAACATTGACAAACACAATCCAGTTTGCATTCTTGTTTCTTGATATGTATATGTACACGTATGTTGTTTGTTGTTTTTTTTTCCTTTATTTTTATATGACTATTTCTGCTTGTTCTTGTTTTTCTCACATATTACTGACTATAATAAAAGTGTTCTGTTACAGATGATGGGATGATATGTATTAAAAAAAAGTAAATAAAATGTAGATTTTCCTAAAAAAATATGATGGCTTGGTGTTGTTGCTGTGTATGTCACAAACTCTGGATGTTAAATAGATGTTAGTTGTGACGTTGTAAGTGGTAATCAGGCGGTGAAGATGGACGAGACGCACACAGGAATAGGGAAATAAGAACAGGAATCCTCAGCGTCGAAATGATGAATTTATTGCAGGTGTTTGAAACGATATACGCTTCACGGCAGCTGTCTGCACTACACTACACTACACTACACTACACTACACTACACTACACTACACTACACTACACTACACTACACTACACTACACTGCACTACACTACACTACATTACTTCTTGCTTTACATACTTCTTGCTTTCGTCACCTTTTGCCTTACACCTTGGCTGGGCCCCTACATACAGGCACCTGCCTATCTAGAACAATCTCTTCCCTAAGTCTCTCAGAGTGACCAGTGCGTGCACATGACATAATGAAAAAACACACACAAGGTCAGACCAGAGCCGCCTCGACCTTTCGCGAATACATACTTACAGTCAGCCGAGCATCACTCACACACGTAAGGTCACTCAGACCAGAGCCGCCTCGAGCTTTACCGAACACACACGATAGCGTGGGCCCAGTACACACAGTGACATTGGCTGAGCATCACTCACAGCGCAAGGGCCTAGAGTACACACGACCTTACCAGACCACAACAGCTAGTCTATGCGCACTTACACAATCATGATCCGTTACAGTGTATTTGTGGCTATTTAGACTATGGACGTGACTTTAAATCACATGAACTGTGCCGTGGCCATGTGGTTTGGTGGCTGCTCCGTGGTGAACAACTCACATTGTGGGTCGTGGGTTCCACTCGCAGATTTTGCTATCGGGGGATGGGAAGGATGTGAATCTTGGAGTCTAGCTCTTGGAGGAGGTAAAGAAAGAGCGTATATAATTCACTGGTAGTCTACAATAAATGATTTACCTTATATAGGCTGCTACATAGGCCTACATTAGCCATACGCGGCATGGTAGCTATATTCTGCATTAAGTCTGTCACTCGTAGTTAAAATTTCTAAACATACATTGCCCCCCCCCCCCCACCCACCCCCGAGTTTCTACTTTTTATATCTATTAATTCTTTATTTAATTTTATTTATTTATTTATTTATTTATTACAAGCACTTCCTTCCACAGTCCAGTTGGGGAGCGCCGACGCTCTGGTCAAATAGGGCCGGAAGTTGCACGGTGCGCCGGGTCTATTTAATGCTATGTCTATGGTCCACACTCACAATAATGTCAAATTCTCAACGGAATATAACATAATACTCATAGACACACATGCAGCGTACATACACTATTCTCATTATTTTCAGGCAGTGTAGCTATGCATACCGTACCTGAAGAACTGAGTGATATTCTCACCTAGTTACCGTGAAAATGAGACTATTTTGTCCTGTGTTCACCCAGTGAACAGATGCCTGGGTATTCAGGCTGTCACCGGGGCGTATATAACCACCTAAGCTGTAACTCATTATCAGAAAGGGGACGCAGTGGCTTAATGGGTATGGCGTCTGCTCATGGAGCAAAACAGGCCGGGATCGAAACGCGGGTTCTGCATCGGGGGATGACAGAAC
>JBCAUA010833293.1:0-13319 GCA_038406235.1 Peronia verruculata
ATCTATCTATCTATCTATCTATCTATCTATCTATCTATCTATCTATCTATCTATCTATCTATCTATCTATGTCTGCCTGTCTGTCTGTCTATATTTATCTACCTGTCCTCCCACTGGAGGATGGGATGACTCAAAGATCGAAAACCAGCATTTTTTTCAATGATATGACTCGACAGTCGCCTAGCTCCCTGTGTGTAGGGATGCCCGACCTCTGGCCTTCTTGGATATACTTCAGAGGTCCCCTTTGTACGTTATGCACGTTAAAGAACCCCTGTCAGGTCCACATCGATGAAGAGTAGGCAGAGTGCTGCTGTCCGGGCAAAATTTTCAAATTCCAAATTTCTATCAACAAAACTTTCAGCAAAATGGGCAAACAATTAGAGCCCAGACAATCCGACTTTCTAAGGACTAAAAGGCTTAAAAATAATATTCTTCAAAAACAAACAAACAAACCTGAAGGCCGTGAAAGCCCGCTGTTAGTAGTGAGATGTCTCCCAATATTCTCATGGAAAGCCATTCTCATAGTTCCAGGGATGACATCTCATCTCTTCTCTCCTTGCTGCTGTCTTCTGTCACGCTCGCTTTTCTCTCTTCTCCTATGCTTGATCACCCGTGTTGACATATAGGATGTGCTACCGTGTTTGGCACAATAATATAGCCATGATCGTGCCGACCTACGGTTACACCCCAACACAAACGATCGTAACGGGAATTAGGCAAATGAGAAATTTGGGATGTAGGCCTACACAAAATTAATAGTAGGCCTATGTCAGCATTGAATTTTTGGCAAACGGCATAAATCACAAGAAAGCAATTTTTAGTTTTATCTCTCTTAATATGATATTTTAACTGGAACTGGTCATTGCTGCTGCTGCTGTTCTCTCTCTCTCTCTCTCTCTCTCTCTCTGTCTCTCTCTCTCTCTCCTTTACGTCCTCGTATTATAGGTGTCAAATACTCTCTGCCTTTAAAGTCAAATTTATTTGAATGATATATCTTCATACCTATAAAGGGATATGTAGATCTAGCCTATTATTGTATCTTGTGATTTGGGTATGAATTCAATTTTTTTTTTTTTTTTGTCTAAACGTATGAAACAGTGGGAAAAGCTCTAAAAACAGCAAAATCACCAAAGCAATATCATTATTTTGTTCAGTTTAAATTTATTTAGGCATAAAACCACAAAGTGATAAGTTAACATAGTGGCTTTATCTCTTTGTTCCACTGCCAGAATGCTTTAGTACTGATTCATAAACTGATGCGTCATCACCTCTTTCTCATCTTGAACTGCAAAGAACACAAGAGCAGTGCCCATTTCAGAGCTTACGAGATACATGTATTGAGAAAAATTTTGTTTTTGTACAATTCACTTCCCACTGTGTTAATACATAATACATGTATACATAACCCTGTTGATCCGTTTTTTTTTTTTTTTTAATGGTAGTGTCCTATAGCTCTTGTGCTCAGGAACACCAATAAACCCAATCCCATTTTGGCAAAATCTAAATCTGATTTAATTTTATGCCTTATTATGTATTCTGCTTGTTTGCTGAAGCTGTATTTTTTGCATGTGTCACTTTGAGGATTAGATGATATTTATTTCATTTTATTGAGACTAGTAGATAGATTGGTGTGTGGCAGAGAAATGCCTTCTCTAATTTTCAAAGATAATCTGCTGAAGTTTTTTACAGCTAAACTTCCCAAAGTCCTGGATTTACCTACCATCAAGTTGATTCTTTGAAAAAAAGAAAGTAAGTGTCTGGAAATGACTACTTTTGCCTCAATGCAAATCCTTCAGAAAGCCATACAGGTTTTTTTTTTTTTTAATATCTGTGCACTGCTAACAAAATTACTCAGAAACAGCAGAATTCAAATTCAACCTCAGCCCATGGATGATGGATGGAAACATTGCAGAGTATGATGCAGACTATGTTTTAAAACGTAAAATATATAACACACTCGTGCACCCACACAAGTACACATACATGCACATATACAAACACATAAAGGCACAAGAAAAAGGTATAACAATAACAGTCTTTCAGAATAAGAATGGTGGAGTTTTAATTCCAGCTTTCACTTCAATGCAAAGAATCTATATATTTTGCTACAACTAAATTTCCCACAAAAAAGTATGAAAAACAACACGAAAGAAGATTGGTCAATCCTGCTGATTGTTTAAGTGAGCTACAAAAAAAAAATGTATGTGAAAAGAAAGCTGAAAAAACAAAATAGAAAGTGTACCACAAAATTTAATTATCCTTGTACTCACGTAAATGCATATGTTCCAAAAATGCAATGAATTCTAGAAAATCTTTGTCATGGTGATGTACTCATTCAATTAGTTTCTCATAGTATCTAAAACTCACCTGTGATAAAGAGTCACTCATGCATTATAAAATAAAATTCAATCAAAATGACCACTAAAATCAGCAAAGATGTTAAAAAGTTGTACACTGTTTGTTTATGGCATATTTTAAACATTACAACTGAAATATCACCAAGGTCAATGAAATGAAAAACTAAAATGATAGAAATTTATAAGCTAACTGTAACCACTCAATTTACTTCAATATCATATTAATTTGCAGCATTATAACACTAGACAATTTACACAGGCAGCTTTTGAAAGTCATTAGAGAAGTAGCCTGTCTTTGTATTGTACCACTGATACAGTTTAAGAAAAGGCAGCTGTATTCTAATGCTTCTAATAAAGTCAGAAAAGACAGATTTTACTTCAGACTAGACAAACTCTTGAAGAAATAGTCTGATTTCATAACTCACTGCTCTTTTCAAATAAATTTTGAATGAGTCTATTAAGATACTATGCAGCTGGTGTGACACTATTTTCAGCTGCTTCATCGATAATTAACTGATTTCTCAGGAATAGCATTTGTATGCGCCTATGATATAAAATATATAAGTATTTTTCAAATAATCATTACTTGTCATCCTTGCGAGTATAAATTGTAAGAGACAGGCTCTGTGCTGGGTGCTGGTATCTTAATATAAAATGCAATGTATGTGAAATTATAATCTAGTATGAATTTGAGTGGGATTGACTAAATCCCAGAGAGCAGTAGAGGAAAGAGAGGGTTGTTGAAGGTTGACAGCCTCAGTTTCACAGGTGCCTCTTGACAATTGAAAAAAGTGACAGTGAAGAAAAATGCAGAGAGAGGCCAATGGCTGATATGTAAAGGTGAACATAAAAACTCATGTCTAGTCCAAATGGTGTAGTAAGTCGATCTTACTTCCTCTCCAACTTTACATCTTCCAATCAGCAATTTTTTTCTCACGGATGAATTTCCCCCGTGGAATGTCTGGATCATTGGTCGGCAGCAGAGCCAAGTACAAGGGTGTCTGTACACCTTTGAGATAGATCCAACATCCACATTAAATTTCACAAATTTTTTTAAGACATCAGGCATGTAGCCTAACCATACCAATATTTATGAATGCTTATTTATTAAGAAATGTATGTCAAAATCATGTTGTGGAGATGAGTTTGAAAATAACTAAAATTAACAATTTTAGTTGAATCATAAGATGACTGAGTCTACTAGGTTGAGACAACAATGAAATTAACTCATAGATCTTAGCATCCAGTGCCTTCTCCAGATTATTTTTTTTTTTGTTATTCATGAAAATTCACATCCAACAGCAGTAAAAGTGAACTCCCTTGCACCTCACAGGATGACCTGATATTCCTCATAAATTCAGTCTAGAATAAAAGGGGTCATATTCATAAGCAGTCCATGAGTGGGATATGCTTACATCTTACATGAGTCCCTCACCTATTTCTTTCAAGCCTTTACTATATTTTCTATATCTCTGTTTTCATCAAACCAAAACAACATTTAAGTTACTGTTAACAATATGTGATTCAATGCTAAAATTAAAGATGGAGGCCAATCAAAACAAAGCAGCAAGTTTAAACTGATGCACAATTTGAATTATATAATGCATTGAAAAAACACTGTCTGAAATATCACCAGCCCTTGACAAATTCTATGGTGCATAGCTACAATACATACTAAAGTTTGAACAACATGAAGCAAAAACTGAAAGCATGTTGGAGAAAAAGCAATAGCTCAAATAGTTTTTGAGAAAGACGATGATAAAGATGAAGAAACGACTTTATCAGGAATAATTTTACTTTAAAACTCTTTTTAAAAAAGCTTAAGCTTCACCATCCTAGACAAGGCACCTGTTACCACAGAGAGAAGCATCTATGAGGGTGATCAGATTAAGCATTTCACACTGCAATGAATCACCATGAACCCTCTATTTGCTACAAATCTTCAAGAGCAGTATTATAGTAACCATAGTTGACTAGATGTGCATAGATTTACACCTTTTCAATAATGTGACTCAACTTGGAGTTTATAAAGCTTCACGAAAGCTATGAAATTGATAGGATACAAAAAATAGTCCATCAGATGTATTATTTAGGAACGTATATTTTGTGCATATAGCACATTAACCCTTGAAGGTTTAATGATATGCCTATTTGCAGTTCTTCATCTAGTTTTCATACCTCCAAACAGCCTATGACATTCCAGTGTGATGTTATTCACTATTATGTATATTGCATAGATTTAGAATTTCTTGGTCATACCATTGTTATAGACATGGATAGCTGTGAGATCATTAAACCAGTATTTCCACTGTCAGGGATAATTCTCCCAAATAAATGTTTGAAAACTTTCACACAGACAAGGAAAATCAAAGTAGATGCTGCCCATAATAAAAATCAAAGGCCACATGGCTCATTCAATTCTTTCCAAGAGCTGAAAATCTGCAATCAAAAGAGATAATGGTGGAGGATGGTGGGAGTATCAAATTTGTTTTCTCCCGACAGTCAACTAGCTACACATATCCCCTATCATGTCACCATCTTAAAAATATTGGCAGCAATCAACAATCCAGCTATCATAGATGAAAATGAGCTCCAGATGTACATGAATGAAAGCTGAAGTGGACTATATGTGCATTAATTTACTACTCAGATAGCTCACTTTCACATTGTTACAGGACTCCATTAGATCATTTTGATTCTCCTGATCACACGGAGAATAAAACCTTCACTTTGTGAAAAGACTAAGTTTAAATATTCAATTAGGTGTTGGATAATTTACAACGATAGAAAGGCCAGCCTGCCAGACAGCCATTTTTTTAAACTGGCAGATTCAATTTGATGATCTGGAGGTTAATACAAGCATTTGATAAGCTTTTAACATGGCCAAAGAGCACATCTATTAAAACAGACTTAAAACACACACACACACATACAAAAAAAAAAAAAAGAAAACTGGTTAGCAATAATAAAAAAGAAAAAAGAAAAATAATTCAACAGAAAGCAAGCCTTTCAAAGTAGAATCACATCCACACAGAACACACAGAAGATTGGTGAGAGATTGCAAAAGATGCCATTAGATATACAATAGAAAAAGCAATGACAGAGCAAGTTATAACTCTTTTAACAAAGAAACAATCAATCTATTTCATAAGAGCCATCTGGCGTTCATGGTGACTTAAACGTTTGAGCATCCATTTTATCCAGAGTGTTTCCACCTGAGTTTTAAGGAGTACTTGCTGGCTATACGAAAATGAAAATACACTAGCACTGAAAATGTTCCTAGAATTTTCTTTCTTTTTTTTTTTTTTATAAATACTTGAGGAATAATGAGCCGTTTATTCAGCCCACTAAGTTACTTCCAAAGCATTGCAATGAAGGAAAAAAAAAAATCACTTTTTCTCTTGTTATCTAAAACCTGTGAAGCAAAAAAAAAAATGAGAGGAAGAATATCACTGTAAGAGAAAAATATTTTCATAGCACTGTGATTTTTTTCAGAATTTTTGCGATTACTCATGTCTCAAACAAGAAGAGAAAAAGTAGTATTTTCCTTCATTACAATACTTGTGTTATACCTCTTGTACATGGTAAAGGGAAATGATGTGGCTGACGGTCAAATTGGATCATTACTTGATCTATGCAGTTCGTAATTGCTAAAGCAATCCTGAATCAGGGAGCCAGGATCTATTTATCCATACCCAGTTCCCTTTCATTGGATTTTAATATTTATTGCAAGTTATTCTTCGTCATTGTAGTCATTTATATTATGGACTGTTGGAAATTTTGTTCTAAGCTATACATTTATATGGTTGAGGCAAGCTAAGCTGGTAAAGTACAGGACAAAGTTAAGGTCATACCTTCTTCAAGAGTCAATCCTGCAGGGTCATGGCTGTTGATATCTGTGGCTACTAGACCAGGACAACACTGAAAGAGACAGGGTTTTTCAGCACTAATCATCTTATGAACATATCATCAGTGGTTGAGTTATGGCCAACAGTTTGGAGATAATTTTTTAGTCACCTCAGGGGTCATGAATAGATCACTCAGATGATCATGTTCCATGTTCCTATGACCAGCTGCTTCTTATGAAATGTGGGAGATTCTTTTCAGGAACATGATCAGAGTCAAGATAATTAAAATTTCATGACATCAAAAACTATGAACAGTAAGTGATGAGTAAACCATACATAGCAGCCTAGTGAAATAAGCTGCATGCATCCCATATCTGATTATGTCTGCTGGGCTGTTCGCCATAATTAACAGTAAAGTGCTCTTCATGTAAGTGGTATGACATATTAAGAAAATGAAGAAAACAGGCATGGGATCACACACTAATGTGTGAAAGTATGTCTATTTTTTTGCTTGACCTGTATTCATGATTCTGGAGCATCAATGCTGGAGTGAAGGCTACCAGAATGATGGGGGGAAAGGGGGGCGGGAGGAACCTGCCAGAATCGTGTGCACTGGAGGAGTGTTGTCACAGGTCTATGTTCTCAGGGAATCAACAGGTATAAGAAGAAGAAAAAGATATTTATGCTCTCTCTTCACTTTCTCCCTAATTCATCAGTTGAAGGCTAGGGCATTCTCGTACAAAGCAGTAAACTGATCTTCATCTTTCATCTCCATTCAGATGGTGCTAAGAAACAAAATGTCTCCCAGCCAGTCGAAATGAGACGTAAGTCGCTGGGCTAGAACGGTGAAATCAGGCTTTGAATATGATGAGGGGGGTCAGATATAAAATTTTTTTTTATTGCAGAAATCGAAAGTGCATCTATTTCTAAACAAGACAGTATCAGTCTTACCCTCGATTTATACATATTACTTGATTAAAATCAGGTTTTTTATGAGGTACGCATGTAGATTTATGTGTACAACCGTTCATTTAAACTTGATTTACTCAGAATTCCGCTCATTGCTGAGCGGTCCCCTTGTGCCTCTTTAAACTGCAATATCTCTTTCTAGCATAGAGTTAGCTCAAAACTTTTTTCACTACTTAAAAGGGTATGAAATAAGCTTTCACATGATAACAAAAACTCCATATGGTGAAAAATTGACATATGTCTCATTTTGACTGGTTGCGAGACAAATAACATAGGCAGTGCACCAATGATTTCCTTACATTATTTCTCTAAGTATAAAAAAAAATTATCAGTATTTCATTTGGTGGTGTTCGTTTCTGATTCTTGCTCGTATAATCATTCAGATCAATGTTAATGTACCCATTATTTTAATGAATATTATAATTATGTTGCACAGCTAGTGACATGAAGGGGGGGTGGGGGGCTCTAATGATAAAATTGAATTTCTTTGGTAATGGGTTACAATAGCCTAAGTGACAATACAGTCGAGCAAAGAGAACTCAAATTTGCTAATCTCCAATTCACAGAAATGTTGAACACATTTAAATTCCTATGTTTTCTTTGTACTATTAACATGCATTTCTCGAACTCTCAACACAGATTTCTCAAATAATTTCATCGTCATCTGTCAGATCTTAAAGCAGCAGAATGCCTTATAAGACCCATTTTTCATCTGGCCTTGCTCATCCCAGGCTGTTGATGATAAGGGAAAGGTGGGTGGGAGTATTAGAGGTAGACAGTGGATAGTGCAGGCTGAAATTTAGGCCTCATTGAAGATGAAGTTTTGGGAGGTGATGGTGTGGTATTGAACGATGCGGTGGACTGTCTATATTGCAAAGAATAACCATAGCCTACATGATGGGATGCACAAACAGCAACATGGTGGGATAGTTACATGCTGTCCGAAAGACAATGAATATACAGATAGAATGGTTATGTCTCTTTGACAATACCTCTATACCTTTGTAAAAAAAAAAAAAGGCTGTCAGGGAAATTTTGAATTACAGAAATCTCGAACACATTTTTTGATTCCCTAGAAATTTCATTTTTCCGTATTCGACTATATTTCAGCATGGAAGAGGCATATCTAAATCATTTCTCCACCAAAGCAAAATCGTTGCCTTTTCTGCTGACCTCATGAAATCTACGCATGAAAAATTTGTCATCAAATCTTTTTCACATAGTGGCCTGACATAAATCATCTCAGCTTCTTTCCAACCCTGCAAAAGTAGAATCTCTCATATGTAATGACAATCCATCAGCCACTTACAGCATTGACCACAATGTCCTCAGCTCCCTGCTTGTCCAGTTCACGTTGCTGGATGATGGCCATAACGGTCACTCCAAGCTTGGACATCCCATATGCAAAACTGGGAAATCCTTCTTGCTCATTCTTATTCTCTTGGGCTGTCCTACATAAGAACAAGTCAGAAAGTGCAAATTTCCCTTTTTGCAAGGTGCACCATTGTTTCATTACCTTCAGTTATATGTTACTGCTTGAAAATAAGTGCATCTGTTTCAGAAAACATTTTATTTTTAATTAAAACATACAAAGTTGTTTTAAAATGTGTTTATCAAAAACAAAGGTAAATTTTTTTTAAAGTTCTGTGATAATGTACATATACCATGATAAAACAGATTAAAAGATTAAAAGACTGATGACACAGCTTTAAACCTCTTTGCACATTTGCATATCACCATCCATTTTTACCTCCAAAGATGGCTATTGACAACAGATTATTCAACCAGGTGATAAGCATTTAATTTACATTTCAAGAACGTGAACATAATTGATCACTTACTGGACAAATTTCTTGAGTAGCCCTGTCAGTTCATCCAAGGTGATATTGGGGTCAGTGAATCTGGCTCTGAGAGCATCCGAGCACTTAGCAAGTGTCAGTTGAGAGTAGAGGCTGGACAGGTGCACAACTCTGTGGACTCAGAAATTACAAGCAGTGAAATGTACACATCTAATAGATATAACAGAATTAGAGTGGATCTAGACTAGGAGTAGAAGTGCATATGATGCAGTAGGAAGTCAATTATTTTCTTCTTTCTTTATGTTTTGCTCCATGCACATTAACTAGGCTATCCCTATATTCACTGCCTCTCCTTCACTGTCCCAGAAAAAAAAAATTAGAATGAAAAAAATATTCAGTTTAGCTTAACCAATGGCATGCTATATAGGAAGTAGTCAAAAAACTCAAGTTTTCCAAAAATATTAATCTCATCAGTTGATCTCACTTTCCTCTCTTCAGATGGTCACAACTATTTTAGAGAGAATTATTTTAACATTTTGCAGCTATGTAATGTTTTCGATTTTCCCAAACCATCTGGTTCTATGTGTAACTTCTAAAACATGTTAAACGTCTCATTTGAAAAAACCAACAACTGCTTTTTACATGTTTTTGACATTTATGTTGATTTTTCAAAATTCCACTTTTTTTATTTTCCAAAATGTGTCAGTTATTATTATTTTATTTCTGTCAAATGTTTCACAAACATAGTTTAATTCTCATCAAAGGAACAATAAAAGACACTGATTTGATTGATTTGTAAGTGCAAGGGCTCTACTTTAAGAGAGATAGGGAGAGAGAGATATTACCATTGAAGATGAAGAAAGAGAGAAAAGGAAAAATGAAAGAATGTGTGAGAAAGAGAAAGAGAGAAAAAGGTAAAGAGAAATGAAATGATCAGCTGCAAGGCCTCAACCGGATGTAAGGCAGGCATGATAAATTTGCAAGTTTTTAAAGAGATTACGGACAGATAATATTTTGTGCTATATTGTCCTGGATTGTTGTCTGAGCAGTTGTCCACTCCAAAAGCAACTAGACATTTCAGACACATTTCAGCTCAGACACCAGTATTGTCATCTGATGAAAGTTTTAGCGGGTGTCATATGACTTTTCCTTTTATGGGGCGTGCAAACTTGAAACCGCATTTTATGAATGAAAGGTTCGGTAGCCACCGTAAATAGAACAGCCTCCCTGCGCATGAACTGCGCGAGCTGAAAAAAGGGGGCTAAAGTTCACAATTACCGAAAGTTTTACTATCCTGAATTGGATAGTACTGCTCTTCATGTAAATGACGGACTGAAGATAAGCATCATTCAGCATCAGTGCTTCCACTGTGAGGAATTTCTTCCACTTTGCCTGCAAAGTCCTTCAGTCCAAGAAAAAATCCTACATTTTTGCATCACCGTCCCATGATACAATAAATGAGGATAATACCTTCATTCTGGCAACCATAAAACAATCTCCAGCAACTCCAGAGAGATTAATGACTCTTTTAGCGTACTAATTTATATGTATAAACAGACGTTGTTTAAAAATTGACAGTCAGAGATATCACAGCAGCAATCAATTAATAAGTAGGAAAAGCATGGGCAGGGAGTTGGATTAAACATATGCAAACATTAACTTAGATCCTTCATGTCTCTTCTCTCTCAAATGAACTTGCTATTCATATTTTATTGGCTGGGTATGAAAAGTGAGATAGTGAAGGCCTCCCTAATGAGAATTCTCAGATGTTCCATAGACTGATCTCTTCCCCCAGCATGATCACAAATTGAAAGTTTTAAGACATACCTTGCATGGGGTCTCAGCAGAGGAAACAGAATTTCACATACAGCTAATGTATCAAAGAAGTTGGTCTTGGTTGTAACCAATGCTTGCTCAGAGAATGATGCTGTAGAAGAGCTCTGCAGATGGGGATAAGATTTAAACCTAATGAATAATTTGAAATTTGAATTCTCCACAGTTTTTCATTACGAATTGTGTGCCATTATGAATATGAATAAAAAGAAATTCTTGCTGTAATGTTTCTGAGCAGTTGAAACAAAACAAAAAAAAAACAAAAAAACACCAACTAAACAACGGATGTCTAATGACCAGGTGAAAAAAAACTTTGATGAATTTAATAAACTAATTGTAAAAAAGCGAGGTCCTGGGGCTGATAACAGTTTGGGCTTAATGTATCAAATGACAACCTGAACATTGAATTTTTAAGTTTTTTTCCACAGTTATTTTGACATGACTTGTCATTTGAAACACTCATGTTACTATTTTGTGGACAGTATAAAGAATACTGCAATCCACACAACTGATTTTTGCTGCACAATAACTTTCTTCATCTTTCTGACAAATGAATTTCAAGTTGCATCTTCCAAGTATATTCTAAGGAGCATCTTGAGGAAATTCCTGAAAATTACGAAATGTCTGAGAGCTAATCATAAAATGTTACTCATAGAAGTGGTACAAAAATTTCCACATTACACACCACACTGGCTTGAATCAAGACAAACACAGAAGTAAAGAAAATGACGTTTATCACTGCTCTGCAAATACTGCAAAAGTCAGAGTTATGTGAAAATGTGACTGATATGTCATGCCTTTCCTAAGCCGAAGATGTAAGAGCTATCAGATTATGACATTAAAAAAAGTAATGTCCTAGCAGAATTAGGCATTAATTCAAAGGAATGATAATAGCATAACTCATCATATGACTTGTACTATTAACATTTTTTTTTTTTTTTTTCAATATCTTAAAGTGCTGGACAGATATGTGTTATTAACACTGAGCATACGTGATTAGTTGTGTAATATTGGCTCACACGGAATGCCATTCCAGCATTGTTGATAAGAATATCCAAGCCTTGATAGTTCTGTTTGAGAAAGTCTCTTAATTTGATAACGCTATCCTGATCATTGATATCCATCTGGTGAAACACAGGCTTAAGTCCTTCCTGCTCCAATTGCTTGATAGCTTCCTGCCCTCGTCCAACATCACGAGCTGGGATATAATAAATAGATATTATATGTTTTTCAGGAAGTTGATAGCTGGAAGCATTTCAAAAATGTATTTATTTGAAAAAAGAATCATGAAACAGATGTCTTGCGCTCAGGGCAAATGTGTCGGGAAGTCATGCCGGGTGATTTCAAGCCACAGCCATTTTTTTTTTTCCCTATTTTACAAAATAAAAATTGAACCTTTTTTAACCTGAAAACATAAAAATTTTAGTATAAATTGTGGTATCTGAGTTGGAAAAATTAGTTAAAAATGGTCGCAACTCAAAATTGCCTGGCACGACTTTCAACTCATTTGCCTTGGGTGCAAGACACCCGATAATTCATCTGTCCTTGTGCCTCCTTCTCCTTTGCAATTATAATATGCCATAGCATAAAATAAGTATTTTAAAGCTTAAAATAATTGCATACTTGTAAACTCCCTCCAAAGCAAATTTCAAAACTTCCACACATCAAAGGGCTCTAGAGTTAGTCTTCTAGTATTAGTTTATTATTCTAGTACATATATGCAAGTGGTGAACTTCAGCATTGTCCAATGGTTTGCTACCTCAGGCCCATGTCATCTTATATCTTTCTCCAGCAGTTGTAAGTTGATTTATGGATAACAAATCCATGGAACATGGTTTGTTCTCAGTGAGGACTATTGTTGGTCAACCATATTACTTCTATGCAAGGGAGTTTAAGGAGGCAATATGAAAAAGGTTAATTTTTTTTTTTTTTCTATTTGCCTGAACTGAACAACATCAAAAATTTAAAAATATAGGAAAATGTTTCCTCCATCTCATAGTAACTTTATCAACATTTTTAGTGGTCACCTTTTCAAATGACAAGATGGAAAATTATTATTATTTTTTTTTTTTTTTGTCTTCTTTACACATTTTGTTCAACACTTCTTTTGTCTGGCAAAGGGAGGAGAAATAGCTTGTCAAAAACAATCTCCGTTGTTGCGGTATTAAATCCAAATTATATGGAACTCTGAATAATTTCTCTTATGCTCATAGTGATCACTGATGAAGCAAATTTAAACTTTACTGGTCACTCAGCTCAAGCAGATAAAAAAGAAAAAGAAGAAGAAGGAAACAGAGAAAGAAAAAAAAAGTAAAATAAAATCATCAAATTACAGATCTAGACATTTTCTACTCAGCACAGAGATGATCCAAAATTTATGAGTTTAACTTGACACCATTATGACTCATTATCTGCCAAATTGTCAACCAGTCAGGACTAAAGAGTCCTCTTATCAGGATGACTCAGTTTAAATGAGGTCTTCTCAATAAAATCACCAAAGATAACTGGCTAAG
>JBCAUA010833304.1:0-14059 GCA_038406235.1 Peronia verruculata
AATAAAGATCTTTCACTCTCTGTTACTAAAGCCATCGATGAAGTACCTGCTAGAGTTGTCAACCAACAAACGGCAGCCTTTGCCAGGACCACAGAAGAACTTAGAGATGTCATGAACAAAACTGGTGATCAGCTAAGAGAAAACAAGAATGCTAATATTCGAAGGCGTACTGAGACAGCTCAAGGTTTTCAAAAGGCGACAGAAGAAAACCTGCAATCTTTAAGTGATGACATAAAAAAACTACGCTCTTCCTTTGACGTTTGTGTCCCTGTCATATTAATATGTGCCCTTTTGTTTTTCTCTTTTTTTCAAAAAGAGCTCTCCAAAATTCTAGATTCTCAGCAGGAAAATGGTGAGAAGATTGAAACAAAAATTGATTACTTGTCACGAAAGCTATACCGATCAAAGTTAGAGATGTTTTATTATGTAGAGAAAGAACATCAACTGACAAGAGATTGCCAACAACCATTAGTGGGTTTGCCGGAAAGGAAAACATACATATTTGATTTTTATATCGAGAATTTCACAGCTCTCATCAAGTCTGGGGATGTTGTATACAGCTATCCCTGGCATGTCGACCAGTTTGCGTCCTCTGTCCAGGGTAGGGTGTTGTTTTCATCACGCGGGAAGATGGGAGTGAGGCTGATGTATGGTCGTCACCCACTAGAGGTTGGCCTACAACCGAAAGCTGGTGTAAAACTCAAGGTCATGGCCAATGTCACGGACACCAGTGGCACTATTGAGGACCTCCGTTTGGGGGAAGTAATAACCAACGCTTTGGATGAAAATCGCATATCTGGCAATGTTGACTGGGGCTACGACATTGGTACTGTTAGTTGTCGGAAACTCTTAGATCTCGGTTTTGGACGTGTAGAGAAATACAGGGGCGGTGCTATCCTGATCAGATTTCAGGTTGATGTCCTGTAAAATCTGGCATTATATCTGACATCTGACAGGTCTGTCACTGATTGACACTTACTAACTTTCACCGTCAGATCCATTTATTTATTCATTTATTATATTTGTTATTGGGGCCTGTGTGTGTGTGAGAGAGAGAGAGAGAAAGAGAAAGGAACATAGAGAGAGAGAGAGAGAGAGAGGGGAGGTTGAAGTAGGACAGATACAAGATTTTAAAAAAATAGTAAACAAGAAAGTCGAAATTCATATCTACAGACCAAAGAAATATTAAAGATGTATAGAGAGAGAAAGAGAGAGAGAAAGAAAGACAAATGCCTATGTGTACTTGAGAGTGTATAATGTTTGTGTGTTAGCGAAATAGAGGGAGGGGGAGGTAAGGGGGAGGCAGAAAGACTGAAAGAACTGAACACTACAGACAGAAAGATCCCGGGAGCTGAGAGAAAGAAGATAACAAACAGTAAGAGACAGAACAAGAGTAAAGGAAAGAAAAATCAGGACAAAAGAGAGTGGGAAAGAAAAAATGAGATTTGAAAATGACAGATAAGAAAGAGGGATACAAATAGGGAGGAAAAAGAGATAAGAAGAAAAAAGAAAAGAAGGAATGAAAGAAATAAACTATGGATAAGCAGGTAAAATGTAATAAGTCAATGCAGAATGAATGACATATTGAATAAACAAGAAGAAAGTATAAAAAGACAGGTGTTTACGGAGGAAGAGATGGGATACAGGATGTAATCATTAGTAGAAAAGAGACTTGTTAGGAACTGAATTTTGTCAATCAAAAGTTACAAATACCAAAACCGAGACGATGAGAGTGTTACTGAATTAAAAAAAAAACAAAAAAACTGCAGTACCTGAAATAGGCCCGTGCTATAAACCACGGTGAGGGATTAAATAACAATGCACTCGTTTATTTCAAGGCTGCAGTAAGATGAAACTTATCAAGAAATAATCTCAGGGCTTTTTTTTTCCGCTTCCGTTAGGGACAATTTGACAAATTAACGAAAAGTACCAAGTTTATATAATGGACGGGCAAACATGGAACTAAATTTTATAGCTCATTATAAATGTCAACATCGACCATACAGTCCGAGAGTTACATGCATTTGATCAATTATTGTGATTTAATTAATTTCCGCTTTGAACCTCTGAACAACTAGGTTTGACTTAAACAGTGTCAATATTGTACAATAATATCGAAGTTTTTTTTCTTTTGGCGTCTATAAAGCCGTACCACGTGCTGGAGCAGGAGAGGCTAACAAATACCGTATACAACCACTATTGTTTCCACAGTTAACTCTGTCTCTAACAAATCATGTCCAGCACTCAGTGCATTGTTTTCTGGCTGGAAATGAGAAGGAAACAATGAATGAAAACAACTGAAAGGGAAACTTTAAGCAGGGATCGAACTTCACACCTCTCAGTTATAAGGCAAATATTCTAACAGCTTAGAGTTGTTATATTTGTGATAGAAAGCGATATTTGAACGCAAACACCCCAAGTCTTTTTGTAATCATCTACAATGGCAGATTTTTTGTTTGGTCTATACGTCATCAACCCTCCCCCACCCCCCCTCCTCTTCCTACAACTCCTTTGTCAAACACCATCATCATAAATACTATTTTTGTTTTACATCATTATTTTTCAAGTTATAAATCCATTACCGTTACAGAAAACTAACTCAATGCTTTAAAAAATACAAATAAGAAATCTGGAGAAATAAACACGTTGAAATGCTGTAAATATGGGCGGGTGGGCTAGAGTTTTTCATCCCACTTGGCTCTTTGTCAGTTGAAAGATTCAACCACAACAATAACAACAACAACAAATACAATCGTGTCTCCATTGTTTCTTAACTTAAATGTTGATTTTTTTAAAAATATTTTTTTAATGTCCTTACTGTAAATCTACTCCTTTGAACTCATATTTGTTTTGTTTTGTTTTATTTTTGTTTCTTCTCTTTACTGTGCACTCCTTGCGATCATTATAATCTGTACAATTAATCCTTTGCCATATTTTTTTTTCTTGTCATAGCTGATTAGACTTTATGTACAATTTAATATTAACTCATGATTGTATTTCACGTCTGTAAGAGCGTCAGGGCTACACACTCAATAATTTCTTACATATCTCTAAGATACATGAAACTTTCCTAGTCTGAAGTGAAGAGATAAACACCTCGCTATACTTTTCTCCATAGGTGGTGATTTCTCTCCCACTAAATGGTAACTGCTATATCTCCTAACTAGAATGGACACGTTTCGTTGATCTTGTTTTCAATTTCTGACTTAAAGTTTGTATATGTAACAACTGTTATTACAACACTGCTTTTAACAATCGATTGACTATATTCTTGGTTTCGTATGTTGTCCTAGTATTATTTGTTACCAATTGTTTTGTACATTTTTTTTTTTTTTTTAGTTTCAAGTAAGTAGAAACACATATCTTTATGCAACAGTTCTGTGTGCCAAATTTCAGACTAATACTTTCAGCAGTTTTTTGAGTCGATTTATATGTGTGTCTAAATATATATATATATAAGTACACGACACGTTTTATTTCGAGTCCTAACTTTGTAAATGTTGAGTATATAAATACTAAACGTTTAATTGACAACGTTTCTGGGCTCTCTATTTGTTTATTTACTGATTTGCAATGGAGACAACGTGCTTGTTTGGAAATCGTCATTGCGTGATAGTTGTTGTTTTTGTTTTTTCATTCATATACTGCTTAAGTATTGATATCAACCCAACAGCTATGAACAGCCATCGCCAAAGTCATTATTCACGTCACATCAAACACATAACAGATACGGGAAATCCACAAATCCAGAACACCAGACAATTTTGTACACCAAACAGGGAACAGTTCCTTTCGTCAAACATCAGTGATATTTTTTATACCCCAAATAATGGCCGTTTCTGCGTGATGACAAACCGGAATTTTCTGCATGACAAACGATCGACTTTTGTGTTAGCCAAACAGCTTTGTTTTTATACTCGTAATGTCAGGAAGACAGCATTTGTGTAAGATACAGAATTGAATGTGCGTGTGTGTGTGTGTGTGTGATAGAAACAAGTGACACTTGTATGTGATACAAACAATGGTCATATGTGTTTGCCATCCAGAAAATTGTTATTTTTGCTGGTAACAATGATTGATCAAAATCACTTTTCTTGACAGTGATTGTTTCCAACCGTCAGAAAGCGAACGTTCGATATAGAGATAGCTATGCAGGAAAGGTTTTTGAAAAAAAAACAGTACGATTCGTCTAAAAGTTAAACAAACAGCAAACCTTTCAAGAAGAACACACCAAACATTTCTACATGTCAAAGAGCATTTTTTTTTTCAAAGCAAACAGTAGATATTTCTATACTCCAGACAACAGCTGTTCTACCAGACAGATATCAACCCTTTTTATAAGTCAAAACAATTGCTTTATCTACAAGCCAAAGAAGCAGATTTGTCTGTAAATCAAAACAAAAGACTCTTGCACATGCAATAAAGTGAACTATCGTTAATTTTGCATAAATACAAAATGCAGAATTATTTGTTTCCAAATTATTGACATTTCTGTAAGGAAAAAGGAGACCTTTTCAGTGACAAACAAATGTTTCTATGGATTAAACAGTGACCATTTATATGCCAATCAATCCATTTTTGTTGATGCCAGAAAGAGACTTTATTACATGCCAAAGATTAGACATTGTCTTTATGTAACAAGGAACAGCCTTTATAAGTTATATGCTAACACAACAGACATTTCTTTACGACAAGCGGCATAGGCTTCTGTTTATCAAAGAATTGGATACTTTTTAGGTTTTCCTGTGTTTTTCCTCCTGAAATGACATGTCCTGGTCCCTGTTAAAAGATATAAAATATGATGCATTAAATTTTATAATCAATACTTTATTTAGCAGAAATATATTACAATGGGTAAAAGATAAAAATCAACAGTTTCTATAAGTTTCTATTTGATGTATGGTTTTAACTAAAAAAAAAAAAATGTCATTTCCCAGATTATAATGGCATGAGATTGTAGGATTTTAGCACTTCTAGACCTGGCTCTCCACCCTGTGTCACATTAACGAACACGGCATCAGGTACCACTATAGATATCAGTGACAGACCACTAGAAATATCAATGTTAATGTACATTCACGAGTATGCAAACATTTTGTGTTGTATTAGATATCAGTGAATTATGTCATATTTGGTCTAGCTTTCACATCTGTTATACTCTGATTTGTAAGACTTTGTTTATTTGTTCAAGTTCTGATGTCATAAAACTAGGCATACATGTTTGTGTCTGTTGGTCCTTTTAGATTATACTACTACATTTCAATTCTGCTGTCTTATTATTCACTTGTTTTGTTTCTTCCCTGAATAAAAGAATAAGAAATATTTACTTATATATTGAGTTGTCCAAAACTTCTGTACTCACTGTGTGTGCTTTAAGGTTGACAGAGCAGGTATGTTGAGTAGAGTGTCAGTTGTCTACATTTCAAACTAAACTCAATGGTCATTTGAATCTCTTTGTAGTCAAAGCTAAAACATAGAGCCTGGCTTAGACATCCCTGACTTTATATATCAAAAGTTTTGTTACACTCAAAGTCTTAGTTTGGCCAGTCTCTTATACCAGTTAGTTTTGTGATGGGGAAAGGGGAGGGACCTAAAATATTGAGAAATGAGATGGAGGTTGGGGTGAAAGCGAAGGGGGGGGGGGGGGTAAGGGGGGTGGTTGGTGGTAAGGTCTTTACGGGAAATGTTGTAAACATATGAAGGAAGGAAGAATGTGTTAAGGAGAATACAGTAATGTTGTGAATGTGAGGTAAAGAATATAGTTGCCAGTCAGAGAGATTACGATAAAGCCAGATCGATAATCTGAATATGCTGACCTGTGCTACAACAACACATGTCTGTGAGGTTGTGATAGGAATTGACTCGTGGTTCTGCTGGGGGGAACCGCAGGGAGATCGAAAATCTGTATTTTGTTCAATGATTCAACAATCCCCTGGTTTCCTGGAAAGCCAGATGTCTTCTCGGAGAAGGCAAATATATTTTGAAAGTTTGCTGTGTATGTTACGCACTTTAAGAGCCCTTCGCAGTTAAACATTGAAGAAGAGTAGGTGGCGTGCAGGCAAAGTTTCCAAATTCTAATTCTATGTCCCAAATCGTCTCATCACAAAACAGGCAGCCTGTTAAAGCCGAGTTAATCCTACTTTCTTAGGACTGAAAGACAGAAAAAAATGAAAGACCTGAGCTAATTGACGCATTAGGTCATGCTGTTCTCGCATGACCTAGTTAGTGTTCAGGGCGATAAGTGTGTGCAAGGTTTATTCCATGCCAACTTTGTGAAGTGAAAAGTAGCATTGTTTTGTATTTTATCTTTCTCTCTTGCTGTCTGTTTCTCTCACTCACACACACACACACACACACACACACAAACACACACACACACACACACACCGATAGGTAGCCTTGAACATAGGTGCTAACATCGATGTTTAGCACTTAGATGATATCACTAGAGGTCAGTCTTAGCCCCACGGACAGATGGGCTGTTTCATCAAAAGCTTTGAAAAGTGATAAGAGTGACGGAAATGTCATGAGTGGTCAGATCCGTTGTATAAGAGCGTGTGAGTGAGAGAGTCCTCCAATCTACTATTCATCAAATATTTCTGCATCCTGATAAAAGAAATAAGAAGTGAGGATGGAATAGGAGGTTACAAAATCCGACCCATTCTCTTCCTTTAATACTTTTACTTTACACCTTTAGTCATTTTAATATGTATTTATTATGTGTGTTTGTCACGACTCTCGGATTTAGAATATATACTTGAAAAGATGCCAGCTGTTCTTTTTACCAACGGAACACCCGTCATCCTGCCTTCTTCTTTTGTTTCGTAGTTGAAATTTAAAATCGGTCTACGGCATTACTTTTATAGGAAATCTTTCTAAATTTGGCCTGTCGTTTTTAATGCCTAGCATTTAAAAATCATAGGAAGAAACTGAAATGTCGTTCATTTTTTTTTTTTTATGAATTAAGTTTCTATATTAAAATGCAAAATTGGTACATCTACAATATAAAATTGAAACAAACAAAAAAATTCTCAGAATGGCTCTTTTAAAACACCATATGGGTTTTCTATGAGTGACGTTCAGTTGAATCATACAAAATATCAACACCGAAGTGCTCACACTTGCCTTACAGGTTAGGTGACAGGTTAGATCTGTTTGAATTTTTTTTTTTTAAATCTCTCAAAAGGACCGTGAGTTTTCTTCTAGTCTATCAAAAATCTGTGAAAGACTTTTGTAGCCATACTAGACCTATAATTCAGTTTAGTATTGATTATCCTATAAAAAAAAAAACGAAACAAAACAAAACAAAACAAAAAAGCAGAGGCATACTTTGCCCCCTCCCTTCTTCCTCTTATCTTCCCACACCCCTTGCATTTAATGGCACATGTTTTCGACTTGAGAAAACAAAATTGCCTTAAATGAGTTTCCTGCTATTCTGAGAAAATTTAAACTGTATAGGGTCGAGACAGTTTTCTTTGAAAAGTATCTAACCTTGATCATAATTCCTGACAGAAGTTGCATAAACTCATCATTATTTTAATGAAGGTCACGGTTTAATTAACCTTTTACAAGCCAATCTGCAATGTTCAGTTGAACAAGGACAATAAAACTCAGATTTCTCTCCCCCCCCCCCCCCACCCCACCTCATCTCCGGTAATTTCTCTTGTTACACTGAAGATAATGATTTTAATTATTTCATCAAATCAAAATGTATAAAAAAGAAAACAAACAAACAAACAAAACAAGCAAAAGCAAAGAGTTTCTATTTTAAACTTGTGGTTAGAGTGCAATGGGAGATGGTTGTACCTAGTCTGATTACTTCCCTTGGTCATACACAAGAGGGCTTGAGCAATAACTGCTGAGAAAGATTGACCTAGATTTCCAAAAATGTCAGAGTGACACAGTGTAATAACACGAACCATAAGGATCGACACATTCATGGCGATGTGGGCAAACGAACACCAGCCCGACCTTGATTGACCAGCCACAGAAAATGTTAGTGAACTATTTGAGCAGTGGAAAAGGGAACATCATGAAGTAAATAAGATTCATTGTTTCTGTAAAAAAAAAAAAGGACAAATAAGTATGGCTATTTCCTCAGTGCTTTGTACTAATACATTTTAATGCTGCTTTATAGGTTGCTAACGACTTTACTGAGACAGGAGAAGAGCAGAGAGCAAAAGACTAGTATTGTAAACATGGTGGGGGAAATAACAGAAAACAGCATCAACAAAAATTCAACGTAACTTGTCGTGCATTTCTATCTCTTAACTTTCATATGTCTGGTCTATACTATTGCGCTGTGTCACACTGACATCTTTAGAGATATGAGGTTACTAGACCATAATAATATCACTCTATTTCTGTCCATTTTGTATATTTTGTCATGTTATCTCTAGCATTTCGCTTTTGAGGTGCCTGTAGAAGAAAAGCTCTCTTATTCTTTAATTAAAAAAAAAAAAAAGAAAAAGAAAGAAAAGATATTCTCAAATACATGTTTGCATTTTTACTCCACTGTCCCTGAAGTGTATGAGCAGTTAAAATTCAAATCAAAACTGTTAATTACATAAGATGCACATTTTCATAAAGAAAACAAACAAACAAACAAACAAATAGACAAACAAAACAATGTTTACAGCCTCATTCAGAGCTTCGTACTGTTACAGCTACTCTCACTGTAGTAAGATCTTTCTCTAGGATAATAAATAAATAGATAGTACAAGGTTAGTATTGTATATGTGGCAGGAAACATACCATATAACAACAACAACAACAACAACAATAACAACAACAAAATAACCTGGCTTACAATGCATTTCTAACCCTCACCCAACAGTTGCCCTAGTTTAAAATCAGTCGCAGAGACGGAATTCTAGGAAAGTGGGCGTCATAAGCAACAGATGTGGTCTAAACAGTTTCAGTATCGTTAACGAAATAAGTTAGCCCAGAGTTGATATTTCAGTTACTTAAGGTGTTAGCAGTATGTTAACATGGGTAATATAGTACCACTTACATAATGTTCATGTTGTCAGCTTATTGTTAGTTATGGATGACATGAGTACATTAATAGTGACATTTTTAAAGTGTGCAAAAGGAGTTTATTGACTAAAATATAAGAACAAGTCTTTCGTTACTGTCTTCCGGATCGCAGGTAGAAGGACTAACACAGCGGTATTTTACCATATCGATACCCATCTGCTACGTCAGCTACATCATCTCTGGCTCATGCACAACGATTGCAGGAGATATTTGTACGTATAAGTTGCCTTCTATCCCATTATCGTCAAACTATTATGTGCTTGAAAGATAACAGGTGCTGGACAGCGTTCGACAAAAGGTATGTACACATAATTTGAGTATAAAGTTAGTGTGGGTGACGTTCAATTTTCTATTATCCATTTCAAGGTATAAGAGATTGGCCTGTCTGTGTCCAGATGTAAAATATCATAAAGGCTTCATTTTAGGGAGTTCATGACACATTCAAATCTGAAAGCAACCATAGGTTTTATATGATAGCAAATTAATCGTCTCTTGATCACATTTCAAGAGGAGGCCACCTTTCTTAGAGGTGAAATGGATGGAGGGGGGGGGGGGAGAGGGTCACAGACAGTGCCAACGATTGGTCAGGGGGTCAAAAGACGTAGAAAATCATAATGTCTGGAAATGTTAAAACATCGGTATATGAACCATGAAATTGTAATTAACATCAATTTATTTTATTGTAATTTATTAGGCTTGTATAGTCGAAATCCAACAATAATCACCATTTTTCTGTATATGCAGTACAGACGTGACATATCAGAAGGTGTCATCTATATAATAAGAGCGATTAGGGGGCGTGGCACTTATCTTATATCCCAATAAAGTCGGAATGGCAGGCATTTAATTCAAATAGAATTACATACGAGGGCAATTGATACCCAACTGTGTTATAGGCTATCGCTACTCTTTAATTTGTTGAATTTACAGAGTTGTTTTCATTTATTTTTTTAATGCCGAACTACCATTCATTTTGTCCGCCATGTATGTGTGTGTGTAAATAATACTCAATTGACTGTAATTCGTGTTCACTCACGATATAATTTGCAAGCAGGCCACCGAGGTGTTTACATCACTCTCGCCACTATGTTTTCAAGTGTCTGTGCCATCAGTGTGTAAAGAATGTGTATGTGCCATCACTGTATTAAGTATTTGTGTGTATGATTGTGTTATTTTATATAGTGCAGGTGTAGAAATTCTTCATAGCTTTATAGTTGTTGTGTAGATTTATGATTCAGATTCTCTTGGGAGGTAGAATCTAGATTCTAGATATGGGCAGTGCAAAGATCAGAGATAGATAAGTCTTATATTTCCCAATTTTTCCCAGACAATGTCAATTTATCATTTTTATCTATTTCCCCCGTTCGTAGAACGGGAAACCTTGCTAGTTTTAGATAATTGTGAAACATTCAAATCTAAAAGTAACCACCATGTATATGATAGTACATAGACTCTTGGTCATATTTTAAGTAGGGTCACCTTTCTTATGGCTGGGGGTCACACACGGTGTCAATGAGTGCAAAAGAGGTGAAAACATGTAAGGTAAATGAATGCCTCAGAGAGTTAAAAAGAATAAATGCTTTATCATATAATAAACATAAACGTATGAACTTGAATATTGTAATTGATATCAATTTATTTTAGTCGTAATTTAATTGATTTGTATAGTCGAAATCCAACAGTAATCACCGTTTTTGCTCAAAAGACAGAACAGACGTGACATATCAGAAGGTTTAATCTTAGGGAGTTTGTGATACCAAGGATTCCAAAAGCAACAGCCAATTTTATATGATAGCATTAGGACTCTCGATCACATTGTAAGTAGCCTAGAGGTCACCTTACTTACGAGGGGGGGGGGTCTCTCACTGGTCAATAAGTGCAAAGGGGAGCAGACATGTTTTTACAAACTGGCGAAAAAAAAAGTTAAAACACTACGTGCTTCATCATATATAACAAACATAGATGTATGAACTACGAAAACTGCAAATAATATCAATTTGTTTTAGTCTTAATATTATTAGTCTATAACGTCGAAATCCAACGGTAATTATCATTTTCGTAGGATGCATAAATATCGTAATCAAAAGTATGTACACAAACGCTGTCGTGTTTTATGTTTAGATATGACACACACATATACGTTGGTGGTCTTAAGCCCATGAACAAAAGGCTACATGTACAGCTATATCTTTAGAGGGAGAATAATATGGCAATCGTTTTTAACAGATCAGGCTTTTACAATTGTTTGTTCTTATAATCCATTCACACAACATCTCACTGTAAATAATTGGCACAGCACACATTACTGCTGTAACATGACAAACCCAGAGATAGATAGATAGATAGAGAGAGAGAGAGAGAGAGAGAGAGATAGAGAGAGGGGGAGAGAGAGAGAGAGCGAGAGAGAAACAGAGAGTCAGAGAAGGTGCTCACATTCATTAGGTCCACTATTATGTCTAGAGTTATCATTTTCTTCATCATATGTTTCTTTATGAAGGATAGTTGGATTGCAAATATTGTGGCATCGATTTGCTGCCCCATTGCATGCACCCGTGCAGGAAACTTTTTTTTTTATGTTGATCCTGAATTGCTTCTTAGATTTGCAGGTCTACAATTTAAGCCAGTCTTTTGTCAAAGATTAAACAGGTTTTTTTTTTAAATCAAAGTTGAGAAAACAAAACCGATTGTTGATGTCTGGTTGTTTAATCGAACAAAATCCAAAGACAGAATTTACCAAGTCTGGAATAACAGAACGGGAACTAATCCATTGATATGTGGCTCACTGAATCGTAAAAATAATATTAATCTTCCCAGAACCAGCTAGTGATGTATGTATTCACTACATATCAGTCGGTGACCTTGATTTTCATCAACTTCAGAAATAGATGAAAAGAAAACCTCAAAGGTAACGTTAGAATATGTCAGTAAAAATGTTGGTGTAAAATTATTGAGACGTTGTCTGTCTGTTATCAGAACACTCCACTTAATATGATTTAGGCAGCTCTAAAAGCAGACTTCGTAAGCTCTTGACAGGCTTTTGAAAAGCAAATTTTTACTACTTTTATTATTACACGTATCATTGTTATATTTTAATGAGTAAATGCTGCCTTGTCATGAAAATAGACACAACAGTAAAATCTTCCATGTTCTTTCTGAAAACTGCAATTTCTCTGTTTTATTTTGTTTGTCAGCATTCAGTAGATATTTTTATTATTTTGTAGTTTTGTCAGCATTCAGTAGATATTTTTATTATTTTGTAGTACTGAATCATCATTGTGCCAGCAACATGGATGTCACTTGAAGGATTACCCAGACTGTACATCAGTATTCATATTTCATGGCCTAAGGTTACTTCGATATAGTCTTAGCCAAAATGTAGTTTTGTGTAGATTGACTATTTTGCGGTGTATTTTATAGTCAATAAATAAATTTCGTTTTTGTTTTTTTTTTCACTCTCTCTTATTTTGTTATTTCAACTAAAACCTAATGATTTATTACTTCATCATATTTCATTTGCCTACTATCCTTGGCATAATGAAGAAAATGACAGAAGTTTTATCGGGTATCATTTTACTTGTGAGAAAAGAAACATTAAAAAATAAAAAAACATTTAAAAAAAAAAAAAAACCAAGAACAACAACGAATGAAAATAAAAAGTACCAATGTACATTTTTCACATATGGAATTTTCAAATACACATGTTTAAACAAAAAAATAATAAAGAAATAAAGAAAAGAAAAACATAAATTTCTTCATGATTCAATTTAGATATTGGATATTTGAAAAATAAAAAATCAAAACTTTCGAACAATTTGGTACATTAGTAAAGGAAGAGATATATTTTGAAAAACAGGGCAAAATCCAAGATAGCGGCTATTTCCACAGAAACCAGACACGCCAATAAGCTTCTAGAGACATATAATATTAAACTGATTCAAACAAACGTTGCAACTACATATATGCTAAGCAAAATGAAATTAGGTCATAGACTGCAAAAAAAAATTAGGTGTCGACCAATCCCCCCCCCTCCCCCCCTCGCCCCCGTGAAGAGAATAATAAAGCAAAACATACTCCCCGCACACTTGCCTTGACTTTATAAAAAAAACGTTAGAATAATAACTTTTGTCATAAGCAGGTGTTAGGTTTGAACTGAAAGTAGTGTGTAGTTACAATCACATTTTTTTAAGTAAAGGCGGGTTCTAGTGGACATTTGCGCAGCATTATAGTGTATGTTGGGCTTCTGATTGTTCATCATTTGTGGAAATTTTCTTACAGAGCCAGATGGAGACTTTACTGTCTAAGACAGAAAAAAATTGAGGAATCAAATTTGGCAGACTTAAAGGCAGTTAAACCTCTTGTATTTGTCTCACTTTGTTTACTTTGCCTATGATCCTGTAAACTCAAGGAAAAACGACTGAATGAAGTTACACTGTGCTGAGTTGAGTGAAAACGAATTCGGTAAATTTCTGAACTGATTAAAACATTCATAGGGAGGTTCATAGTTCCGACTCTGGGAACAGTTGAAACGCGACCGATGAAACAGGTGCTCTTGAAATTTTCAGCACACAGAATTATTGGTATCACTGTGAAGATTATTCATTTCCCTTTCTGTGTGTGAAAACATTTTTATTCTACCTTAAGTAGAAGTTGAGATATTGGCATTTAAAGGCAATGGGGTGACCTCTTTCTGCAGCTGAATTTCATAAGAAATAAGCAGATTATTCTTGTAAATTCTGATTGATCCGTTTTAGGCCATGCGACTCAATTAGTTTTTCGGTAAAGTGTATTTGTAGATAGATATAAACGAGTTCTGTGAAGAAATAAAAATAATGCGCTAAAAAGTCAGCATTTCTCCTGTAGCATCAGTTTGACGAGTGTCCAATTTCATAGAGTCGCGTCTTAGATGTTAGCATAAAGAGATAACCCCTCAAAAAAAAAAATATGTACTGTTTTATGAAAACTGGTAATAGTCTATGATTCTCTTTACCTTATAAGGAAAACACATTATCACCACTCTCTC
>JBCAUA010833315.1:0-14059 GCA_038406235.1 Peronia verruculata
TTGATGACTTGTCCTGCGGCTCGGCGACTGATATGGTAGGTTACTGCACAGTCTCTGTAAGAGAGACCAGCCCTGCGCGGGCTACACGAAGTGGAAAGAATTAACACTTCACACACACACACGTACACTACAACGCAGGCTGCTAAGAGCTAAGCGCTCGCCAGTCCACCCTGGGATTAGAATCAGAGCATCTTTATCACTTTTAAGTTACATTATAGAGTTAGTGAAAGTTCTTCCTTCTTTCTTTCCCTTTTTTTTGTGTTTTTTTGAAACACTCTGTCATAACTTTCTTTGTGATTGTATGAACAAATATTGAAAATCAGTAACTAAGAGGCCTTAAATTACTATTTACTGAAAAACATAAAAACCGGTTTTGATGTAAATTTTATTTTTTTCTCATTAGTTGAATCTTATTAGTGGAGTATGTCCTTCAACTTCTTATTAATTCCAAGGAAATTACTGAGTGAAATCTTGTTGTTAAAATTTGAAAGACAACTAGCAAGAATCAGGTGTGTAATAAAAAAAAATGTGCCAAAGTTGATTCCTGGCCTTCAGACAGTAAATGCAACATGACCTCTTGTCTTTCAAAGAAAATATTTGTTGACCATGTCGAGGTCACCAAATTTGTAATGATACCCAGAATTATACCCCTCGCTCTACTTATAGTTAGACAAAGTTTAGTCCTGTATCAAAGCAGTTCAAGTTGTACCCATGTGTCTCATATATCATAAGAAGCTCGTTTAAAACAAGAAAGTTAAGAGACAGCAATGATCCTGTAAATATTCATAGAAAGTTGAGATTGTTGAAATTAACTGGTGTCATATAAAAAAAAAAAAAGGCCTGATTTGTTGTTGATTGAAATGCCAGGATGTTTTTTGTATGCCATATGCAGATCAGTCAAGCTCAGGAACAGAATCTACCTCCAATTCCACATTACAACAGGATCAAAGAAAACCCCTTGAATTTACTCAGGCAGCTTCTGTGCCATTGGAGTTTGCAGCCTCTGCTGCAGCATCAGCTGCAGCATCAGCAATGTCCGCAGCATCTGTAGCCTCAGAATCTTTAAGAGAAACTGTTTCGCAGAGTGCAGCAACAATTTCGTCAATTGCTAAGGAGGCAGTGAAACCCCCTCCTGCTCCTAGGCCAGGTATATTGGTGCACAGTTGCACCATACAGTATTTTAAGGACTAGCATATAAACAACAGACTTGTCGTAACTCTCTGGTAATAATACAGATACTTTGGAGCCATCTATGAAAAATGTGTTGAAACCTTTGAACTCGACTACTTTCATTCACAGAACCGTTAATGCAATATTTGATATTTAGAATAGATGAATATGTACCCTATGTTTTATATATTACAAAGGCTGTTTTAAACTGAATTTATTCAGAAATATTAATGAACAATATTTGTCTCCCACCCAGGGCTAATGAGTCAGAACTCGTGCTGGGCAATTTCAAGATTACAGCTGTTTTGAACTTATTTCCAACTGAGATACCAAAGATTTTATTTATTTTCGAGAAAAGGCAAATTCAGCCTTTTCTAACCTAAAAAAAAAATATATATATATTAACAAATTTGATTTCTGACTTGGAAAATAATTAAAAACAGCCGCAACTCACGATCACCTGGAGCGACTTCCGACTCATTTGCTCTGGGTGCAAGACATTTAAATTGCAACATTGAGAGAAAAGGGCTTTGATGTTTCTGAATTGTTTGCATGATGCATTTTGCTGAACAAAAAATTGATACACAATTTGTTTTTTTAAATTGTATTTTTAATTTTTAATCATTGATACACAATGATTTTATTTTTAAAATTTAATCATTGATACACAATTGTATTTTTAAAATTTAATGATTGATACACAATGATACACTTGGGTAATATTTCTATTATTCCTTTATTCCTATAGTTATTGAAAATATATAAAATTTCAATTAAAAATAGCAGTAGTCAACACTGATAGAATTTATTTTTAAGTGACTAAAGGTTATAATTGTCCTTTCATAAAATCAAACAGAGTTCCCACATCATAGGATGTAATAAGCAGTGTAAAGTACACTTATGTACCTTAGTGTAGGTACACAGCTTAAAATGTTTTTTTATGGAATTTAAAAAAAAAAAGAAAAAAAATCCTTATGAATTTTCAAATAAATTAGCTACTGATTAAGGTAGCACATATGATTAATCCTTTAGTAAAGTGTCAGTTTGGCCCTCCTAGAGCCCCCAGCCAGCAAGCCTGAGCCTAATCCATCATCACAGGCAGATCATGTCAAAACTGCAGCCAGGGCTACAATGGACGCAACAAAGCCCAAACTAGGGGACACACCCATCAAGCGACGATCCTTCCAACTTCCACCACCACAGAAAGTAAGGACGACGTTTTGTTAGATGTTTGTATTTATCATTTGTTTATTATGTTTTTTGTTTTTTCTTTCTTTCCAATTTAAAAAACCAAACTTATTATGTTTATTGGGTTTTTTTGTTTTTTTTTTACATTTTTTTTTTCTCTCATGGGATGAAAATAGCTTTGATATAACTGCAAGTTGTTGAAGTAATCCATCAAAGAAATCCACAGCCTAAGCGTTATCTGAAAGTTAGCTGTAATAATTTTATATTGCAGTGAAATTTAGTTCTGCAACCCCATTCTTTTTCATCTCCTGGTTTTTAATCAAAATTGTTTTGCATTTCATCTCACAGCTCAGTGAAAGAGCAAAAGAGAGGAAAGTTCCATCTACAAGAATTAGTCGTCTTGTGAGTTATGGAGGTAAATTGCCTGTTAGAGAAAAATTTGTTCAACATTAATAGACTTTTCCCAATTATTTTTGTTACCTGTATGTATTTTTTTGTTTTCTTATGTGTCTTTGTCAAGATAACAACAAATGGATTTGTACAATGATGACAAAGACGGAAAATTTCACTGAAAACAGTCAATAGTATTGATATTGCTCTTAGTTCTTCCTGTTTTGTCAGTGTGGATTTGTCCATGTATTTTGGTACAAGAGGCTGATGCAGTCTTTGATCTCCTTTGCTTTGCATGAAGGGCAGTATAGGCAGCAAACAGTTGAGGGACTTCATTTGTCGCATCCCTGCTTGTGAAAGTAGATTGAATGCTGAGTGAAGGCAAAAGTGAAAATTAAAGGAACTGTAGGGAATGGCACACCATACCAGTTTTAATTTATCGTATTTTTTTTTTTTTGGTCAAATTGTGAATCTGTATGATTCAAGTTACAAAGCAAAACCAAATTTCATGACCTCCTTATAATATTGAAGGCGATGATGTAAACAAATTTTATAACTTCCTTATAATGTTGAAGGCGATGATGTAAACAAATTTTATGACCTCCTTTTAATGTTGAAGGCGATGATGTAAACAAATTTTATGACCTCTTTATAAATGTCGAAGTCGATGTAAACAACTTTTTTACCTCCTTATAATGTTGAAGGCAATGATGTAAACAAAGTCTATGACCTCTTTGTAATGTTGAAGGCGATGAAGTAAACAACAGACAAAGAATCATCCCCTTTTATCACAGTCCCATGTATGTAATATGCTTGTGTGTTATAACCGTATATTGTGCCTTGACAGGTCTTGCAGCAGGCCTGGGTGTTGGTGCACTGGCTGAGGTGACAAAACGATCACTTGGCATGAAGGAACAAGGTTTGTTACCCTTCTCTTTTTTGTCAAATAGCAGTCACAGAGGTGTTTTTGCTCCAGGACTATTTTAGAAATTTGTCTTGTGAAATCAGGGCAAAATGGATAAATATCCTATCCTCTCAGAGCTTTAATAAAATTCATCAGGGATGTCAAATTTCCTACTTTAGCAGGATTTCCTACTTTTTGGCTGTCAGTAATTTTTCTGTTGGCCCCAAATCCGGTATTATTTACCATTAACGTACTTCAGTTTATCAGAATATGCCAGGGACTTTTCCTACTTTTTCATGTAGACAGATTGATATCCCTGATTCATGTGATCATGGTCAATTTAAGCATTGATGGGTGGTGATCAAAGGAAAATATTGTATTTTACTTTCTTCTAGTTCCAGTATCAAGTTGCTTATTTTTTTATACTGATGCAACCAAGAAACTCTGCAACCATATCTATAGCATGAACACCCTCTTCCTCTGTGCAAGAATTCTTATAGTTTAGAATTTGTTATTCAGTGTCACAAGTGTGTCATTTATGTAAGCATGAGAAAATATTCATTTGCTCTATTATGTTTTCAGTCACAGCGACAGGGGTTATGGATTCGAACCCATTCCTCACAGAGGCTAATGCAGAGCGCATTGTCAACACTCTTTGTCGAGTCAGAGGTGCAGCCTTGAAACTGGGCCAGATGCTCAGTATACAAGGTATTGTTATGTCAAGTACCTTTTCTCTCACCAGCTCAGTTCCAACTTAATGACAAATAAATGCCTGAGATTTTCAGGCCAGGTAGATCTGATACACACGCATGTGATGTGCAGTGATTGTAAGAAATAAGCCATTTTGACCATCAGTACAAATTACTTCCCGTTGCCAAGTACCAGCAGTATAATGCAGGTGTTATAAAGATGGGGGGAAAACAAAAAATCACCTTTCTCTTCTTTCACATTTAGGAAACATACAATGTTGAAAAATTCACAATGTGATGGCATGCTTGTTTTCAATTGCCATAATTTTTTCAGAATTTTTTGCTTGACTTGTTGCTAAAATGAAGTTTTTCCTTCTTTGCAATGCTTATCTTATCAGGGATGTCAAATTTCCTGCTTTAATAGGATTTCCTACTTTTTGGCTATAAGTATTTTCTCTGTTGGCCTCGAATCTGGTATTATTTACCATTGGCTTACTTCAGCCTTACATGTTGAAGAATATGCCAGCCACTTTTCCTACTTTTTCATATAGACAGATTGACATCCCTGTCTTATACCTTTGGTCGTTGGGAAATGGGAACATCTCAGCTGATTGAAAATGTGGCTGATTCTACTGCATTTTCAAATGCAGTTTTTCGTGTGGTTTTTAGCAGTCATAAGTTGAATGCTTCATGCTTTTATATAGAGCTGATAAAACTGAAGAAAAAAAAAAAAAAAAGAAAAAGAAGAAAAAAACTGGAGAATGAGATAAGTCATCATCATTTTTGTTTTGATACTTGAGATTGGATGGGTAAAATATTGGTCATGTTTCAAACTTTTAATGCCTTGTGGATGAGATTCAAGTGGGTTCATTTGTGTTTTTTACATAAGTATACCAGAGGGTGAAAATCAGTTCAGACATGAAGGGTTTCAGGGAAAAATGAAACATCCAAAACTATCGTTAAAATGACAATTTGTTCTCCAGCAGTTAGTAATTTATCATTAAGAACTAGAATTTTCTGAAGACTTTTGTGTTTGGTGAAAAGGAAAATTCTTACCATACAGCACTAACACCATTCCTAATATTGAGGGGTTATAACTAAAAATTTTCAAAAATGGCCTTTGTCGCATTTTGCCCCTGGAACCCTTCACATGTAAATGTTTAAACAAAAATAATCAAAATGCATTGCTTTTATGTGTGTATTTGTTGTTACCTGCCACATTACATGAACTTTTCAGGGTTTTTTTATGATATGGAAGGTGTGCGTTATGCCTTAAGTGAACATTTTTTTCTTATTTTAATTTAATTTAATTTTTTCTGTTTTAATTTGTTTTTGTTTTCAGACAGCGCATTTATTAACCCCCAGCTGCAGAACATTTTTGAGCGTGTGAGGCAAAGCGCAGACTTCATGCCGTCGTGGCAAATGAAGGTAGCACATCAGAGATTGATACATTTTTGTCTGGGATCACTGTCTTATCTTTTGTATGAAACTCGGGAATATCTAGATGAACTATGATAGCTGTCATCTCTGAGAAATGTTTGAAATGACTATCTACAAAAGAAGAAGAATTTGCTGATTGAATGATTGAACCATCCCAAGGGTGGTTTTTCCATCCCCACTATTGACTTTCATTCTGCTTAAAATCATCTTGGCATTCTATGTGTGCATGGAGTTTTTTGTTTGTTTTTTGTTTTTTTTAAGTACTAGTGATATCCAACACTTTATTGATAGCTTTAGTTATTAATTTTGGCTTTGTCATTATCATTACAAATTTTGGAAAGGGCTGACAGTTTTCAAGGAACTTCTAGAATCTCTTAGAAATTTTTCATCATTTTAAATCCTCTTAAACTGTTTACCTTATCCCATTGTCTATATTTCCTTAATTTAAACTCGCCAGCATTTCAACCCAGTTACTTAAAGCTTCTACTAATGAGAGTCATTCCAGGTCTTTTTTTTCTTCCATGTGGTGAATTGATGTAACATACTAGCAATGCAGACACTTATATGGACTATCTTTTGTTTGGAGTTAATTAGGAAACATGCCGGCCTGTAGAAAATCTTAATAAATTTTTCATGCTACGCATGAAAACTGATTCCTGATTCATCTGGATTCTGAACAGTTCTCTAATATGTCTCCTTTAACTCGAAAGTGAAAGTAGAAGCTGCTACTAAATTACCAAAGTTCCTTAATGATATTTATTCACGTTTCAGAGATGACACTCTGGCTTAGAAGGAGTAAATCCAAATACATTCTTATTGAACTGTATGATATTTGAAGATTAGCTCTGATGCAAATACAAGGGCCAACTTTTTTTTTAACCCATCAGCGCCTTTGGTTAATCTTTCTTTGTTTGATTGTCAGTGAATCCATTAAACACTGTTAGAACAAAGAAGAAAAAATGAAGGTAAATCATCAAAATTTAACTCAACAAATGTTTTGTTTTTTTTTTACACATCTGCAGAAAGCATTGAACAGGAGTCTAAAACCAGACTGGAGAGAGAAACTTCAAGAGTTTGATGAGAAACCCTTTGCTGCTGCCTCTATTGGTCAAGTCCACAAAGGAATCCTGGAGAATGGCATGCCTATCGCTATGAAAATACAGGTGAATATTGTCACACTATAGTTCATTCAAATGGTACGTTCGTATTGTCCTTGTATTGTTCGTATTGTATTGAAAAAAAAAAAAGAAAAAGCATAAAAAATCCTTTTATAAATTCTGCATGGTTATTTTTTCTCATAAAGTTAGAGCAAAATGACTATAAAATTACTTTGTCTAGAGAGATTCACACATGTAGCTACTTACTATAGAACCTATGCAAAAGGTGTAATTTTTATGTATTGAGGGTAGGTTCAAAGGACCTTGCAAAGTCTATCACACAAGACACTGTACCAAGAGCAAGAAAATGAAAAATATAGGAAAACAATGGGATGATAGGATGAAGGAGTGAACTAATCTCCCTCGCATCACCATACTAGATTGGGACAGAGGGAAGAATAATATGACCATGATGCCCCAACACCTCTCCATCATATATAGGACTGATCATTCCTAACCTAAGCTATAGTCATACGCCTGAAAATAAACAATAAGCAATCAATCCAATGTGTTTTCACATCTATCATAAGAATCTGAAATGTTCCTGGGCCTGTTGCTTAAAATCTTATTGAGCTGCCAAGAAACTGCACAAATACAGCATCCACTGTGCTGGATAATCACATGTAGAAATTTGGATAAAAGCATGAAATGCATTAGTTTTTAATTGTCTGCAGCTGTGATACAGCCCAGTAATAGTGAATATGAATGAATTTTTTAATTCTTTATATGAAGAAAAAGACTACAAACCACACATTTTTACTGGTGACCAAATGACGGTTGCACAGAATACTTTTAGATTGCACAGGCTTAAGGTATTTACTCCTTGTGTTGCTCACGTTGTGAATTAACAGGATAAGAAGAATAAATATAAGCATTTCAGTTTTAATATTTTGTGAGAAAATGGTTTTCCATTTGATAGTTACACGGATAGTTTTAATGCTGCCTGGAGGAGTTAAACACCAAAACTAAACCAACCAATCCTAAAAAATTTCTTGTTTTGGCTTGTGCATTCCATTGTAAAACCTGTCCTGGACACTTGAGTCACTTGCATTGCATAGTTCTCATGTACAGGCATCATGTACTGATCAAACCTGAGGCCAAGCACAGACATTTGTACATTGGGAGGTTTACGATAACGGCTGGGGAACTTGACCGAATATGTACTGGTGGCAGCTTCACATACGATATCCATGAAGGCGTGCTGGACGTTGTCTTTGGATGAGAGTGCCAGCAGTTGACTCTGAATTGTGGACATCTGTTGCTCTGTGGACTTATTTGTTGACTGCAGGCTTTTCTGTAAATCTCTTTGTGTTTGATCAAAAGTGTTCATTCGAGCCCGAATATTGGCAATATCATGTTTGTCCTGAGTTAGTCGCTCATGTTGGAGTTTGCTGGTTGTCACCAAGTCTTCCATCACAGTTTCCAGTTCATACACTCTGCGCTTGAAGATATGCAGTTCATTTTTAAGTTTATCTTGCTCCATTTGTGTGACTCGTAGCTTAGATTCAAGCCCCATGACTTGCGACTTCAGGGCTCTGTTATCAGACTGTAAGATTCGCACATTGCGTCCCAGTGTGATTATAGAAGGAAGTTCGAATGAAACTGAGACATTTCCCCAGATCTGAGCATACTGTAGTTTACTGCCAAGTAATACGTCGGCCACACATACATACTGTCCCGCATGTTTCTGCTGTGGAAGTGCCCAGAGCAGACTCAGAGTTGAATTATTGACACCGTTGGTTGCTGTATAGCCAACAACCGAGTCACCGTCAAAAACTGAGGAGGCTGATGGTTTGCTGAAAGTATTCACAGAGGCCAGCTGTATGCTGGTGTTTTTACTCATGAAGTACAGCGCCAGCCCTACGATATGGGACACACCCCTGTTTCCAATGTTCTCAGTAGAGCACCTAATAGTAAAATGCTCCGTCCAGCTATCCACTATAAGAGGTGGGATAGCTTGAACTGTAAGTCCTTCATTCATAATTGGCAGGTTCTGCAAGTTCAGGCCATTACCACAGCAAATCCTAATGCACAGGCTGATTGTCAAGAGCAAAATGCTAGTTAGATCAGACATGTTCAGTGATTGGGGTGTTGATTCACTACAATGCGCACAACCCCAACTGAAAGTATTACACTTACTTACTCACTTTAATCTACATTCTTAGGTAATCAGAATTATTTTTATAAATCACTGTGGTTTCATTTCACCTGACATGAACATGTACACGGTCTCTCCGGTTTCTTTTACTGTAAACTTAAAGTGCGTGTTTATAGCTTAATTTGATAAACTTAATTCCATCCTGAAAATGCAGTGGTCATATGCATTAATTGAAAAGAGTGTTGATGCTTAAAGCAGGGGATTCAGTCTCCAGATGGAGGGAGTTGCTTTTGATTTACAAATTATACAGTATTTTGTTGTTTACTGGCCATGATGTCATGCTATGGCTTTGCAGTGTCCTTCACATTCACAGACACAAAACTATGCAGGGCAAACGGAGTAAAAATTTCAGTGTACAAAATAATTATCTATAAAGCTGAACTAGTTTTATTGTGTTGTTGTGTCAGTCATCATGGGAGATCATTTTACTGATTATCTGCCCCTTCCAAAAGAGAGAATCGTGTAAGGGGAGATCATTTTGACCAGCCTCTTACTTCCTTTTGCCAGATACGAGAGGTGTTGAGCAAGCAGTATAAAGAGGGGAAAAAATCCTTTACTTCATGTCATTCCAAAGACTAATCATCAAAAAATTTGAAAAAAATCATAATAAGGAAGAAACATTCTCTTTACATCATATTTTTTTTTTAAAATTTCATGGTATATGTTTCAAGCAAAGAGCACAAAAGTGATTTTTTTTCCTCTTTACATTACTCTGAATCCCTCTTTTGTCTGGTAAAGGGAAGTAATAGGACTGAGTACAATGATCTCCCATTGCCTTGTTTCATAGTGTTGGTGACCATTTCCCTTCCAACATTCCAGTGTTGTTACTTTACCTTGTCAAATCCAGGCATAGACACACAAGAGAAGAATGAAACAGGAAAAAATGGCTTACTACATAATCTGATATTATGGAATTGTAGATGTGACAGGTGTTGGTTGATATACTTTTCGAGGAAATCCTCTCCCTCTTCTTAGTTTTTGCTTCATCTGGTTTATTGCATTTATAATAGTCATGGAGTTATCAGACAGAATCTCTTTGATGTTTGATAGGGTTCTGCATTGGCTCAATAGTGGTGTGATATCATCTTGACAAAGGAACAAAACTTAAAGAGAAAGATGGAAAATGGCTCTGTACCATTGACAAAGGAACAAAACTTAAAGAGGATGATGGAAAATGGCTCTGTGCCATTGACAAAGGAACAAAACTTAAAGAGAAAGATGGAAAATGGCTCTGTACCATTGACAAAGGAACAAAACTTAAATAGAAAGATGGAAAATGACTCTGTACCATAAACTGAGATAAAATCATCATATCATAGAACACATAATATGGTTTTAATGTCTTGTCCATGTGGCTAAGATCGAGGAATCCAGCTGGCATGGAAAAAAATTACCAATAGAAATCATGCCTATTTTACATGCTCATCATAATTTGCTCATTCGTGAATGAAACAGAGTTGAAGACACCTCAGTAAACAAAAATACTAACATTCCAAATACAGGAATTTCATTCTGCTTTCTTCTAAATCAGGAAAAATCTAAAAAAAAAAGAACAAGAGAGAGACAAAAAAGAAGAGAAAGAAAGAAAGAAAAGAAAATTAAAAATAGCTTGTTGAATGCAGTGTAGTGTGCAGTTTGCAGTTCTTATAGTTTATGGTATAAACATATACAGTTCTTTCTAGAAAGTCATACTGTTAGATCCAGTTTCCACCATGAGAATTTGGAGAAGCCTCAAACACATACATTACAGTAGCTAATTCTGTGATAGACAGTACTAAGACAAGAGATAAGGGCTCTTACATAAGACTGCAATCCCATTGTCCTTCTTCTGGTTCTGGCCTTTCATATTTTATCACCATTACAACCCATGGCCTGGCACTCTTCAAGAAATTTACATTTGGAACCTGAACATTAGTCATCCATCTGGAAATGATGCTGTTTAAAGCCATATGTCCGCTAATGTCTGCAGCCCTATTACTTCCCCTTACTGAACAAGAGAGATGTTGAGCAGGCAGTGTAAAGATGACGAAATCGCTCAGCTTCACATCATGCGAAAGACTGATCACCAAAAAATTTGATAAAATTATAACCTTGAGAAGAAAACATGCTTGTAATGCCAGAATTTAAAAAAAATATATTTCATGATGTAATTTTCAAGCAAAGGGTGTAAAACTGATGTGGGTTTTTTTTTTTTTTTTCGTTTTAACTCTTTACACTGTTGCTCAACACCTTTTGTCTGATAAAGAAAAGTAATGGGATTGGTCATGACAATCTTCCATTAGACAGACTGTATTGAAAAAAGAAAAACAGAAAAGAAAAGAAAAAAAAAAACCTTTAACAAATTCTGCATGAATATTCTAGTTGCTGGTTGTTTTTAAAATTACTTTGTCTAGAGAGATATTCATGCATGTAGCCAGTCAAGTACCTATGCAAAAGTGTAATGTTTTTGTATTTAGGATAGTAATAATACATATGGGGCACGGAAATATGTATGGCATCAAATCCATCTTTTTTTTTTTTTTTTTTGGTTTAACTTGTTTTAGAAACTGCCATATTTACAAAAGGTTGCCTTGTGCTGCCTCGTTGTCGTACAAAAAGAAGTGAAGCGCAGATAGGATGTGTCCAAAGTCTAATTTTATTTGTACTCAAAACACAGGGTGTGCAATTAAAAATTTTGAGTTTTCTGAAAACCCGAATCTGATCACCTAGCCTTTTTTTTTTTTTTTTGCGCTTCCATTTCTTGTGTGTGCTCATAATAGACAAATTTGTCATAGTTGTGGGGATATGAAGAATTCATTTGAGTTTTCATGAAAAACATGTGAGATGCACCACGGTGAAATCAGGCTCTCATCAAATTTTGAGCATATGAATCGATTGGTTTCGCTGTTAAGATTATCCATTTCCCTTTCTATGTGTGAAAAAATTGTTGTTCTACTTTGTAAAACTAAAACTAAAAGTTGAGATATTGGTAATTAGAGATGATGGGGGGAGGGGGGGGGTGTCACTGAATTAGTGAGAAAATAGTGGATCAGTTTTGTTGATCCTTCTTAATCCATATTAGGCCATGCCACTAAATTACGATTTTTGGGCTTTTACTCAATCTATTTCAGCAAATTTAACACTGAACTACACTTTTTAGATTGATGTAGAAGGCTTCTGTGAAGACAAAAAATATGTTAAAAACTCATTCACTTATGAAAAACACATGATTTCTCGGCTCGTCTCAGTCTCACATGTCACATCACATATAAGTTTTGTTTCAATATTCTGGTGTGACAGATGGGTTCACATCAATTCTGATATTCCAATGTGTATGTTGATAATATACATTGTATTTGCCCCCATGAAACACAAAATGACACAAGAGCCTTATTCTGTTTCAGTATCCTGGTGTGGCAGAGAGCATTGATTCTGACATTGACAATCTGATGGCTGTGTTGAAAGTTTGGAACATCTTACCACCAGGTGAGCACAGTTTTTAAATGAGAAATTCACCCTAACGCTATCACCCTAACGCTAACATATAGGTGTGAGGGGCGGGGTGATGGTCCATCCTAACGTTAACATGTAGGTCCAACGAGCTAATTGTAGATGGTGTGCATTGATCATTGATGATGAATAATTACAGATGATATATATAATACCCAGGGTATCCACTTCCTTAATTTTGACATTATTTTTATCTCTTTTTGCTAACCTGTGTCTTGGAAGAGAAGGATATAGTTCTAAAACTTTGCTGGAATGGTAACTCTTGGAACAACTTCAGACTACTGTGAGAGTTATTCACTCAGGATATCTTTTTTTTTTCAAGAGATGTTAAATGTCAGTCTTCCATCCCTGCTCATAAGCCAGGAAAATTAAATGATTGAAAATCTCTGATTGTTAGCATCACTGTAGCTAGAGAGTTTATTCATCTCGTTGTTTGAGGTAATGTTTTTATTTAACGCCTTTACTAGGCAAGATATTTGAGAGTTTATAATTGTCATGTTCTGTTTGAAATGTTCTCGAGTTTTCTGAAAACATCAATGTTTCCATGCTCACGTTTAAGATTAGGGCATTTGATATTTCTTTATTGGTTTATTCTCAATATAGAAAGGGTTAGTAAACAGGTTTTCTTATCTCATTCTTATGTATGAATTGTCAGGTATGTATGTGGACAGTGTAATCACATCAGCAAGGAGAGAACTGGCCTGGGAAGTGGACTACATCAGAGAAGCTGAATGCTCAAAGAAATTCAGGTATTCTATTGCTCATTGTGTTTCTGTAGTATTTATGTAATATCATGAGCTTGCATTAATAGTAATATGCTATTTGAAGGCTGCTTCTATTCATTTTGGAGGTCCCTGTTCATTGTCAGCCTCTTGTCTACTATAGGCATGGATCTGCTTACCAATCAATCACTTGCCTGCCTTAAATTTGGAATTCGTTTTGTTCTTTTTGCTATCCTTCCGTGCATCACTTCTTTTATCTTTTACATTATGAAGAGATGTGCACTTTGATGAAGAATAAAACAAACTAATTTGATGCAAGGCAGTGCTGGTTATGTAATATTATTTGTTGAGTGAATACTTTGTGTTCTAATTTTGTTGCAGTAATTTATTAATCAGTGGACAGTATCATTAGAGATATTCACAAAAGCCACCTATAACCACCTATGAAATACAGAGCAAATCCTGTGATATGTGACTCACCCCAGCATTCAATCCTCTTTGTCAAGTATATAGTGGTAAAATAATCATGTCTAGCTGGCCACTATCAGAAATGAAATGTCTTGTGCCCAGGGCAAATGAGTCAGAAGTCGTGCTGGATGATTTGAGTTAGGGCTGTTTTTTAACCATTTCTGACTCAGATACCAAAATCTTTACCAAATTTCTTTTTTTTTTTTTCAGGTTAAAAAAGTTAAATGTTCATTTTGTGAAAAAGAAAAGAAATAAACAGGGATATCAAACTTACTACTTTAGTA
>JBCAUA010833326.1:0-14058 GCA_038406235.1 Peronia verruculata
GAAATCTATAAAGAACTTGATAGCGATGGTTAAATCTGCCAAATTTTCGAGTCAACTTGACTCTTCGTCAGGGCAATCATCATCATCATCATCATCATCATCATAGACGATTACACAAGACTATGCTTTTTCCATTACACAGACACACACAAACACAAAAGCAAAAGCCATCTTTATATTTTTATAATCAACATTGACAGCAGCGTCAGCAAAGGGTAACAGCAAACAGCAACATCATAGCTGTTGCCTCTGATGCAAGAAAATCAAAGCAGACATAACATAGTTGCTAGATTGAAACGCATAGGAATGTTTTTTTCCCCCGTTCACAGCAATGCTTTGCCGTTCCCATGTCTTGTTGTCAATGTTGTTGATGTTGCAATACCACCTGGGTATAACGTTGGGCGTTGCCCTTATGTAAGAATCTCCACCCAAAATGACCAAGTCAAAGGCATATCCAAATAACGTAGTAAATTAGTCTTCGGTGGACGTAACAATCAGCAAGCTAACCATGCCAAAGGTTCGTATTACATTATACGCCTCTTTCATTGGTGTCTAATGAGAAACTCCACCCTAAATTTTATTCACTGTCTTCTTTCACATCACACCCTTCCACCATTTGCAAGCTGTCATTCTATCTCTCCATGTTGACAATTTGATGATGGTGAAAGATATGAAAGAGAGAGAATATGAAGGAGGGAGGGGGAGATACACAGCAGCAGCTGTGGGTGTCCGCCTTGCCCAAGTTCTCCCTGCTTCTCATATGCACGAAAGGTATTCAGAAAATAGGTGGCTAAATGTTAACCCTTTTAATTCGAAAATATTCCGACAGATCGTCAAACACGAGGGGAAATAATATAGACAGGGAAAGACCTTATTAGTTCATCGTAAGTCAAAATTATGAACGCTCTTAAATAGACATTTTCACACAATTGAGACCGTTAGAAAATTGCATACAAAATGTTTCTTGTTCATGGTTTGGCAAACGGCATGTTAACAGGCAACCGTGGTCTTTGGTCTGGGGGCTGAAAAGCTTGAAAAACTCATACAGTCACTTCTGATTCCTTCTGATTCTCATCACTTATGTTTGGAAAATTATGTATATAAAAAACACGAGTACAAAAACTGTGCATATTTCCTCCAAAGAAAGTATTTTTAAAAACCAAATGTGTGAATAGTATGTGGCCACATAGTATGTGCAACATGATGGAATCTGGGAAAGGAGGGGCGTTTCACCAACAGATACGTGTTCTGCAGTAGGTCATGCTCAGCAAACATCGCGTGAGCTCAGTTTTCTGTTGCCTTATCTCCATTTTTCATATTTTGAGAAATTTAATAAGTTATATTTAGCAACTGTTTTTGTAAATAGGAGATATGACAAAATGATTTTAAAATATGCCTGTTTGGGCAAGTGATAGTGATAGGTGAAATAACTACAGTATAATAATATGGTCGATTTACTATCCCTTTTTCACGTGACATGTATATCTCCAAATTGCCCAAAATGGAGATAGGACAACAAAGAACTGAGCTCCCGGTCGGCAGATTTCCGCCGTGAAAGACATTACAAGAGCAACGTAAGCATTTGCCAATATGGCACCAATGTAGCCATGACAAACAGTTCAACTGTTTGCACAGAAGCCGGAAGCTATAGCAGTATTATATGTTTATAAGCTCATATAAATATGATAAAAATCATTATCATCATCATTTTATAAAAATACAATAGAACTGTCAGACCGGCAACTAGCAAAACAATTCAAGAAAAACAAATAACCTAGAAATCTATAAACAACTTGATTGGGATGGTCAAATTTCTGCCAAATCATCATTATTATCATCAGCATCATATTATAGAAAGATCTTAAATTTTAACACAGATTATCAACCCTCAATACACTGAAGGAAACATACATCTACAATTGTCTGAGGACGCTGGATTTAAACCGATTAAACTGATGGTACTGATCAAATTTTCCAACCATTTTGGTTCTTTAACATGGCAAGAAAAAAAAAATCACCATCATTATGTTCAATTGAAGAATAAGACAAAAGCTGCCACCGGACAGATATGTCTAATTATTGATGGAAGAAAAAACAGTATGCAGAAATAAATATATATGCTGAATCTTATAAAATAATCATAAAAATAAAGATACTGAGAACCCTAAATCACAGACTTAATTTGGCCCTTCATCAGAATAGCAAAAGAAAACGTAAGAGATCTAATTATCATTACGCTAATAACAGTTACAGCAATACAATATTGATGACTATTACACTGGGTTTGGCAATATCATTTCTATGACAATAATGGTTCAAATGTTTGGTGACCTGAAGGAGAACCAAACAGGTTCGAAAATCTGGCGCTCCCAGTATCTTCATCAACATCAGAATCTCAAAATTACTTTAACCCAGTAAATGTCAGTAGATGTTGCTGGAATCAATGCAAATCGGATGAAACATATAGTTGAGAAAACTGGTGGTATAGACTAGAATGTGATATGAGAATAACCCCTTTAAACTTCAAAGCATTAGTCAAAATGATATGTGTGTCGATACCAGTTGTTGTAACGAATCTACTTGTGACACTTCCAGGGTTAATTCTGTATAATGATCTGACCCAGTTGACAGTCTTCATCTTGAAATTTAAATCATTCCTCAAACACGATGATTTGACTTTGTTGTACTGAGGAAGAACCAAAAAGTTTCTTTCTTTCTTTCTTTCATTCTTTCTTTCTTTCTTTCTTTCTTTTTTAAATTTTCTTTCGGAGTTTTTTTTATATAATATGTGAGAGAAGCTGCAGATTTTGCTCAGTGATGCTGGGTGATATCATATTCTTCAAATTCTATGCAGTTTTTATTCCGCATAGAATATGTTGAGTATTTTAGTTAATCATTTTTCTTCCAGATATCGATCTGGGATTCGTCAAGCACAAGTGCATAATGCATCCATCACTTGAGTAGATAGAAAATATACAGTCTTAATAATGTAATTATCTTTTCATTTATTCTGCCAACACATTCACAGGACTATTCCATGTCGGTATATCTGAGACAGCGCTGGAAGGATGAGAGACTTAAATTTTCTAGCATAACTCATGTCAGCAATTCTTCCCATGAGTATCCAGGGAACCTTACGATAACAGAGACTCCCGATAATATTACAGACAAAGAGAAGAAGAAAAAAGAGGAGCTTATGAAAAAAGCACATTCCTATGATCGCCTTGAGCTGGACACACGAATTATGAAAAAGGTGAGATCTTCATATTTACATGTACTGGAATTCATTATTATTATTTATTATTATCATTATTATGATCTTTATTATTTTTATTTTTGTCCTTAAAATTATTGTTACTGTGCTCATCATTATCTTCACCATTGTTGTTATCACTGTTCTACTTTTTATTATTTTCAACATCATCTTCATCATCTTCATTTTTTTATACATAAGTGTGTTGAATTTCAAGATATAAATTGTCAACCGGGGACTAACTCAAGTTTTTCAATAAAGTAAAATGAGCAAATACTAAATACCAAGAATTAGTAACTGAAGTTTCTGGAAATACTGGGAGTGCCAAATTTTTTTGGCCTTTATGGCTCATTGTCAGATCGACGGAGCCAAAAAACAGTAAAAGTAAAATCTAAATAACAGTATATGATAATATAAGGTTATTATGAAAGTGATATGTAGTAATACTCTATATAAATGCATTATAGAATAAACCCAAATGCACATTTGCAAACAATCATAGCCTCATCATTGTCTTCATCTATATTTTCATTATTATTATCGGCATTCCATTTCTTTGAATCATTTAATAGATAGATTATATCATTATTACTTTGCGAAAATTCTTCAAAATTCTACCCTTATCCGAGAAGGTTAGACGCCAGGTTTCCCTACACAGAGGACTGTTGAGTCACTGGAACAAAAATCAAGGTTTGGGCCTTCTTAGTCTTCCATCTCTCAACGGGATGGTCCATGAGTCGAACCCACAACTTAATTATTTGAAATGTTTTAATTTATCCACGGAGCAGACTCCAAACCATATGGCCACGTCGACTCCCCTTATCTCACCTTACTTTCTTTATACATCTTTCAACCACCTATCCCTTGACCTCGATAGTTGTCCAGCCTTTCAAGATGAGGCCACTTAATTTCCTCCCAAAAAAATGGAAGACTTCTCTGAAAATTAGCAAATCTGTTCCCTGTCCATTCTCTGGTGTTAATTCCTCATTTTTCCTTTGTCCTCCTTTAACTCTTCCTCACAAAATGGCATGTACAATGCTTGATTATCGGGACACATGACCTTTTTTTTATCATCACATTTTGGTTTATTCACTACAGAAAAGAGATTTTTGGTGAGGTTGTATGGCTTTCTAGATCCTCTTGTGGACTTTTCTGTTACATGGTCTCCGGAATTTTTTACCAAGGTCATCCTCTCGCATTTAATTTCTATTTACAAGGAACTATCTTTATAAATTAGCATTGATTGTCCAGTTTTCACGACTTTAGGAACACTACAAGTAAATAGTGAATGCATATGATGGATCATTGGGCGTAGGTTGATAGTTCTGTCTGCCCTATATAGGCTGTAGTTTCGTGACAACCGATTTCAAATCACTGTACTGTCTGTGCAGTAGGGAATGAGTGCAGTAAGAGAAATGCTATGTATTATCTGATGTAGTGTTATTACTGTATCTATATTTGCGGTACTTTGACACAATGATGAAGGTGTCTCTCTCAGCACCATTGACTTTACTTCTAGTGTCATCTAATTTGCCTGGTATTTTTCTGTTGTTAGGTGTGGTTCCCAGACACCTACTTTATCAATGAAAGAAGTGGAGCTGTCCATCAAGTGACGGTGCCAAACAAACTCATGCACATCTTCTCTGATGGACAAGTTTTCTACAGCATAAGGTCCTGAACGCATGCACATTTTTCTTTTAATTTCTCTTTGTCTTTGTTATTGATATTATTGTTGCTGCTGTTGTTATTGCTATTGTTGAGGTTGTTGTTGTGGTCATTGTCCTTGTCATTGTTTCTGTGTTTGCCTTTGTTGTTATTGTGGCTGTTGTTGAGGTTGATATCATTATTTTTGTTTTTGTCGTTGTTGCTGCTGCTGTTGTCTGTGTGGTTGTTGTTATTGTTGTTGTTGTTGTTTTAGTCATTTAATGAATTTTGTAATTTTGTCATCTACAGCATGAAATATAATACTTGTATAATTTGAATTCAGTTCGACTCACCATTTTCATAACTTTGAATTCTAAACTCTTGTTGTGCGGCTTGATAGTAGGCTGTTCAGTAATTGGGGATTATTAATATTATTGACTGTTCTCGTTAAATAATAGTTGAGTGAAAGTAATTAATTAAGAGCTTATTTTTTTCAGATTACATTCAATATTCATGCTTTATAATACAGTCTTTAGGAAACGATAGAACACACAAACACACACTCACACAAAAGAAAATAACTTAAAAAAAAAAAAGAGAGACAACCACATAATAAGAATGTTAGACACAGAAAGGAAGATGAAAATTTCAGAAAGAGCCATAGATTACTAATTGCAGTGATGCAATAACAGATGATGTAGTAACAGATGCAATAGCCCAACCCTAAGACTACCAGAACTATTTATTAACTTTAAACAAAGGTTTACTGATAATATCATTAAATCTGGTCTGGATTTGTTTTTCTCTTTACTATCTAAATTGCTTTTATGCTATCTTTGATTTGCTAAGTGTCTCCTTCAGATATAAACTTTATTTTTCAGATTATCTCTATCTTTGACCAGCTGTTTACCCTCCTTTTTACTGTATGTAAATTATTTTTATTTATTGTTCATGTTTATTCAACTTAAACTTGTATGTTGAGTCCTTCTATAAAACTTTCTTTTCAGGTTATCTCCAGCCTCAATGTGAAGACTCGGCTTTCAGATTATTTCAAGTACTATGTAGCATTATATTTCCAGGCCATCTATGACTTTACTTTGCCTGTTGAGTCTCTCTATAAAGTGTAAACTCTGTTTTTAGAGTATCCTCATCCTTAACTATCCATCTCTCCATTCTATTTCAAGTGAGTTCTATTTCCAGAGTATCTATTATCTTCTGGGAAGTTGAGAACCTCTAGGACTCTTGTTGTATGTGGACTGTTTTTTCAGGTCATCTCAAACTTGCCATCTGAGCATTTTCGTAATGGTAAAACTCTATTTTCAGATAATCTTCTTGACAAAGCAGTTGATTCTCTGACTTACACAAATACTCTTTTATTTTCAAATGATCTCCAACCTCATCTTGCCAACTGAGTCTCCTTCATAGCATGTAGATTTTGTCATAAGATTATAATGTATACCTATTTTCCCCATTGACTAAGCTTAGGTAAAAATTATATTTTCAGGTTATCTCTTACGTTAACCTGCTTGCTGGGTCTCTCCAAGTATCCCTTTGATCGCCAGTCCTGCCCACTCACCATGGCAAGTTGTAAGTTTACCACATCATCACAATTCGTATCACCAAAAATGATGATGAATCTGCCATCTCAAGCACTATTGTTGTTATTGTCATCATTTTCTACAAATACCTTGAATTTTAAGACATGGATTATTAACTGGTAACAAACTAAATACAATACTAAATGAAAGCAAATAGAAATATGGAGAATTTATATACGAAGAAAATTAAAGAAAGTAACTCGACAAATTTTCCAGTTGGCTTTGCTCTTGATGAACATTATTCTCATGAACACCAATGTAAGTCATGTTTACTTGTAAATGGAATAATCAGCAGTAAATATGTGGTGTCACTTGTAAGCTGTCATGTAAAATGTTTGCTTTGGCCTTTTGTTTGTTTGTTTGTTTTTTTGTTGTTGTTGTTTTTTTTGTCTCTAATCAAATTAATAATGGTTTCATGTTTACTTTTTCATTCAAAGACAATTCCCATACCCACCCGACAATTTTCTGTCTCACTTTATAATAATTATTATTGTTATAATAATAACAATATTGATGTTGTTGTTATCTTGATTTTTATTTTTTTTTCTCACTGTTAGTGTTATTATTCTTATTGTTATTGTTGTTGCTGCCGCTGCTCTTGTTGTTGTTGTTGTTGATGATGATGTTCCTATTATCATTCATGTAACGTCTTGAATATGAACTCATCTTTCTGCATTCCTTGAGATTTAATCATTTTAAAATTAGATATAATTCTTAATCAGAGATCTTATCTACCTTTAGATGGCTTTACAGAGAAGATATTGCGTTACAAATGGTTTGAAACACAACCAATTATTGTCAAAAATACGGTCAAGCTGCCGACCTTCACCGTGGACGACTGGAAACCGCATGAATGTGACAAGATTTTCTCCAGTAAGTGAAGAGATCCAATAGATTTTTCGTAACATTCTTCCATGTCAGAAAATCTTTACAATAGTTTTACCAAACTTTACTTGTGGTTTCTTAAATGGGTTCAGTCTATCTAGAGGCCTGGCCTATCATGACCCTTGATCTTTGCCAATCATTGCTAACTTCTTGACTTCTTTGAGAAAGAATGTTAAGACAAACCATGGTAGGCTATTTCATCGCTTTTGATAGGACATGTCAGGAAACAGCAATTTTCATAGACCAAAGGTGTGTCATTATTGTGGAGATTTGAAAATTAGACTAAAGTCATGGGTTATAGGTCATGAGCGGGCATAACATGATATCGGTGGACACGAAACTCTGCTTTGTTTGAAGTTGATGATCTGAATGAACAAAAGAAGGAAAAACCATTATTTGTTGGCGCTGTTTGATGTTGACCGTACGCGAGAACATACAATATAGAAGAAGCGAGTCCAGGTCTCCGAAATGAGATATTGCCGAGAAACTGGTGATATATCCTTCAAAGACAGGGTCACAAATGATGAGATCTGCAGTAGGGACAGGGAGCATTTGGACCTCACAATAAAAACTTCTCTCCTTTTCAAGATTGGAAATCTTAGTTAGCACGGCCCTGTCACAACATCATCGGGACAAAACCCCCATGCAAGGTTATAAGGTGGGATGAGATGTAGACAGAAGAAACACAGAAAATTACATCAAACAGTGACCAAATCAGCCTTTCAAAAATCCCGGAGAGTGACAGGACAGGAGCGAAATGAAGATTGTCAAGTCATCTGTGGTTTTCCTACAGCCTCCCCAGTGGCTATCGGTCTGTCAGTCAGTCAGTCAATCAGTCAGTCAGTCAGTCAGTCAGTCAGTCAGTCAGTTAGCCATAGGAGAGAATAGAAAAGGAAGTTATGATGGTGATAGTATTGATAGTATATTTGTAGGTTGTTGTGATTTATCATTGTTGTGGTTGGTGCAATGGTGATAGTGATTGTGATAATGGTGATGATGGTGGTGGTAAAAGTGATGGTGGCAATGCTGGAGTTGGCAATGGTATAATTCTTTGCTTTCTCAGCTTGTTTTTCTTGATGATCTTAATGTAATGGTGGTGCATCCATTAATCTATTAATCCATCCAACCATTATTCATCCAACCATTTATCCATCTGCCATCCATAGATCCATCTATGTATCCTTCCTTCCATCCATCTATCCATTCATCCATCCATTAATCCACCGAATTTTTGTCTATCTGTCTGACTATCTGCCATCAGTCTACCAACCCACCTGTCCGATCTGTGTGTCTGTTTGTCTGTCCATCTACTTACATGCATGTATTTACATCCTCAGCGGATGGTTACAGCTGTCTACAGCTGACGGTCACCCTAACCCGAGTGTATGGCTACTACATCACCCAGGTCTATGTACCCAGTGTTTTAGTGGTCATTCTGTCTTGGGTCAACTTCTGGCTTGACATCGAAGCTGTCCCCGCTCGAACTTCTCTCGGCTTGCTGACTGTTCTCACTATGACCACTATGAGTGCTGGTAAGTATTAGTGTTCAAACACAGTAACTTCTTCATCTGTCTCCGATCTTCTTCAAATCTCGGCTCTATCCAGTGACTCTGCTCTCATCTCCAAAATAAAAATTAACACTATAAAAGTGAAAAAAAAAAAAAAGATGAGATATAAGTTGTAAGAGGGACTATGGAAAATTCTTCTGAGATATCTTCGTACTGTCACAGACTAGGCAATGTTTAATGCTTAAGTATTAAGTTTTCTTTTAGAAATGGGAGTGACTCCACTTGATAATTAAACTAAAGGGAGCTGAGACGAAGTAAATCAGAGAAAAATGCTCTGGGTTTGTAGACTTAATATTTTCCTTAATCGTCATCACACTCAGTTCTAGTCCTATTTAGATCTAAGCCTAGTGAGGAGACCGTAGGATTGCCATTTTGTTTGTTTGTTTGTTTGTTTTGCTTTTGAATTTGATCGTCTTTGGAAGTAATCTTGAACAGAGTGTTAAATTAAGCACATATATATCATATTATCATAATTTAAAACAAACATCAAATTTAGAAGAAAGAGAGGCTGCTTTTGAAAGCGTGTCTTCATAGATCTAATTTCCGATGGAGGTGATGATGGATAAGCTGATATCTTGACGAATAAGCACTTTGATTAGTGCTTCAGCAGCATCAAACATTCTGGTTATCATTGTCAAAGTTTGTAGAGTATTTTGAAGTTTCAAACTGGATTGCCACAAACCTGTGATCAGCGGTAAAATTCCAGATCTAACATAGGATAAATCTAGACAGCTTTTAACTGCTGAGAGATGTTACTGAACCTAACCACGGCTTTGAGTGAAAATAGTAATAAGCTTAGTATAAATATATATACCACACCGTATCTATTTGTTATATATAGGCCCTATACCTTTCACATCTTCCATTTTCGAAGTTAATTTGTTCAGTTATTATAATAAAGGAGCGAGATACTTTATGGTTTGTAATTCATGTGTTTGAATATTTCTTTTTCTTTTATTTTTTTCAAATGGATAATGTGATCATCACTACTATTAATAATTATTATTGTGCTTTTCTATGTGTGTGCGTGTGTGTGAGTGTGCGTGCGTGTGTGTGTGTGTGTGTGTGGGGGGGGTGACAATTGGAGGAGACTATATGCTGCATTGGTGCTTTCGTTACAAGTTCTTAAATTATCTGTGCTCTCCGGTGTCTGCAGGTCCTGTCATGATCAAATCCATTGATGTATGATTAGTATGGCTTGCTGCAAATGGTGGCCTGAGTAATTATGCTGATCTTTGTTTGTTTTGTGTGGGTGTGAGTTTTGAGTTCGTTTTTTTTTTTATTGTTTTTCTTGGGGGTTTTTTTTTTCTACCTTTGTTTTTTACGAGAGCAGCGTGCAGCAAACACGCATTTAGGAGTTTAATTGTGATCAGATAATATATATGTATATAAATAGTTAAAATTTAAATACAAGTATTCATTATTATTTTTATTATTGGTTCAGACTGCGATGGTTTGCATAAGTTGGCAACAATTCATATCTCTATGTCTTTCTGTTGAGTCTGAGATTTTCCCTTCTCTGTATTTTTTTTTTTATTGGGGTGATGACAGTTATCAAAGATGTCTCTTTATTTTGATGAAGTGTCAATCTGGGGAACATCTTGTCTTTAGCATGAGCCTTAGTGCATTCTTAGCCACCCCAATGTATTTTTCCCACCAAATTGTTGATTTTGAAACATAACCAATGAAATGCAAAGTGAGCTGTATGGTTTACTCTTCTCTTATCTCCTAAAGCAATTCAGCTAGATCACACTTTTATCTTTTGAGATGTACATAAGAAGAAAATGCTTTTACTATGTTCAGATTTTTATTCGGCTTTAAATAATAATATTGCTTTCTCTTCTCACTACCATCGCTTCAAGTGTCAAGTATTTAGGAATCTGATTCCTTTGTCCTTCCTGGCTTCCCCCGGCCACCCCCTTCCACCCCATCCCCGGTTACAGTGCTGATAAGATTATTTAACTTTAATTCTAAACTATTAAATATAATTTTAAAAAAACATTGCTTGCCTACAAGTGTATTGCTATATTTTGTTGTTCCGGATATGATAGTTTAAAAGCGTCCAGGCAAGATCTGTTTTGTTTTTTTTTAATTAAAAAAAATATTTTTAAAAGAAATTAATTAAAAAAGCCAAGTACTTTCATACTTTAACTGTAAGTTATTTAAGAGGAATTCTAACTTGCAAGTTTTTGAACGATTATTTGTCGGGTAGAAATACATAGAGTTCGAATGATAATAGCACAGAACTTCCAAAAACAAAACAAAAACCGCATACTTTCAGGCAGTTTGGGTGGCCGAAACCTAGCTAGGAGTCCGGTGCCAGATGGCTGCAACACAGAAGAAAACCTTCAGCCATATTGGTGCAGAAATAAGTCACATGGGCGCGTCAGAAAGTTGTGTGAGTTTTTCTTTGTATTTTACTGATTTTTCATTGTCATTATTTTTAAACATATTGTATGAGTGTGTATGTGTACCTGTGGCCGGCAGTTTACTTATTTAATGGTTTATTCATATCTGTTTATTTGTCTGTTTCTTTATTTGTTTCTTTGTTGGTTTATTTATCTGTTCATTTATTTATGTTTTGTTTTTATTGGTTATTATCTGGGAGGAATGGGTCAGTTTTAGCGCTGTCATGTATAAGTGAGTTCTTGTTTGATGTCATTTTCAAATTAAAACATTACCATATGTGTCATTATAAAGCTCAGCATTCCTGCCCACTGCACATGCCATAAGAGGAGTGGGTGCCAAAGATACTATTAATTTTATTTTCCACATAAAAAGTGTTCATCTCTTATAATAATCTAAGCAAAATGCTCCAATGAAACAGGCGTTACGTGAAAACTATTCAATCTCCATACTCATAATAGTTGTGTTATCACTTTATAGAACTGTTTTGGATTCAAGTCAATGACTGTCAACATGCAACTAACGAAAAAAAAAAAAAGGCTGATGAAAACATCAGCAGCCCCAAATTTTCAAATTCACCAGGTTGTAAATTTTGTAAATATATTGCATGTGATATTTAAAACAAAATTGCATGTTTCATCCACTGAGCTATGAAAAGTGTTCAGTTTTACAGCTGTAACTGTGGTTAAAAATAATACTTTTTCTTAAAAAAAACATACAAAATTTTATAGTATGTTATGTTATTTTGAAGTGGCGAAATGGAATGGTCACAACTAAGATGTGATCTTTGTTAGGATTTTCTCCACTTATGAAATGTCAAAGGCAAGCATTGCAGATCCCATATTTAAGACATTTGGGTAAATTCTTATCTTTTAAATTATTGCTCAGGTACACAGCTTATGTGATGTATCTTAAATTTGATTTGTCTGCGTTTTCTAATTGTTGCAGCGTAAGTGGGGGTGGTTGGATTGATGAGAGTGTGACAGAAGATCATGACCTTTTGTCCGTTGTTGAATGATCACATTCAACACTTTTCAAATTTTCCTCCGTCTTCCTCAAAGAAGATTTTAAATTCATCTTTTTTTTTTTTTTTTAATCTTTTGTCAAATTGTGAGCTTATATGATTAAAGATTTTAAAAATGAAAAATTATAGTCTCTTTATAATGTTGAAAGTTGATTATACATGTATATAGAACGGACAAAAGATCACGGCTCTGCCTTTGTCATAGTCTTCAGTAAGCTTACATCCCATCGAGCGCAGCTGATGAAATTCTCCTTTTTTTTTCTTTTTCTTTTTCTTTTTCTTCTTCCTCATCCACCAGGTGCTAAGGGCAATCTCCCCAAAGTATCCTATGTAAAAGCTATAGACTTATGGATGGCTGTCTGTCTCTTCTTTGTTTTCGGCGCCTTGCTGGAATTTTCATACATCAACGTTACTTCACGAGTGCAGAAACGGCGACTGAGCATGCGTGAGGCAGTAAAATTAGCAACAACAGCAAAGGCTGCCGAGGAGGGCAAGGTATGTCAGCCGAATACAATACTAATAATTCATTTGCTTCATTAAAGACTGATTTCACTCAGCCCAGGTACAAAATTAAGCATGTTAATACAGCAATAGGTGTACTACTAATAATACTAGATTGGCCCGTTGCACAGCAGGCCGCTCCAGAAGAACGGAGTGTCCATGCTTCTACTCTGGGACCCGACTGGGCTCGGATAAGAAAAATGTAGAACTTTATCACCGGAATAACTACAACACAAGAAACACAAGGTGAGTAGGGAAGTTAGGACTAAAATCAGGCATAGGCTCTCATTTCTGGAACATGAATAAACGCTACAATGAAATGGTATCGCTGTCTCTGCTGACACATTTAGGGTTTTGGGACTGAGCTGATGATGAAGATAGCTAGGATAGGGTAGACACAAACAGGGCTACACGAGACACATATGCTCTGGATTGTGGAGGATGAGATGATCAATGTAAAGAAAATTGGGGCTCACCTATTTCCACAAAGTCAGTGTAGCCCTCAGGCAAGATCTTTTTTTCTTTTTTATACACCCATAGACACTGGTGGTGCGGTTCACCACAAGCCTATTGACGCTCTTGACCTAATTGAATGAAGCGTATGTGGCTCAGCTATGGGACCCGACCAGACTCTGGAAAGAAGCACCTATAACAACAAGAAAAATCTAGAAACATGGGGTGGGTAAGAAATTTAGGAATAAAACTCTTCGCTGTGAGCCACAGACTTCATAAATTTAAAGACTAGATGGTCTCCAAATAATAATAGCAATGTTAATGATTAAATTACGAAGGGAAAAAAGATAATAAAATTAACACAAAAAGGGGACTAAAGAAAGACCTCCTGAAATTTATCACAGATAAGGCATCACGCTAATAGATAACTCAGTCTAAAAAAAAAAAACAAAAGAGAACGAGAAGAAAACATGGATGATTTAAAACAAAAGAGATATGAACCCTCCAAGTCCAGCTTACTCCATTGACTGTGGCCAGCCGAGTGTTCTCCACCATAATATAAATCAGTCTAGCACAGACAGACATTCAAAGATTGCCACAGTTTAAGGGGGGGGGCGTCCTGGAGGCGATTTTTTTTTTTTATTACTAAAGTTAGGTTATTTTAACCTTTTCTATCGTATTCAGCATGTTCAAATTAGAGGAAAACAGTAAAAAAAAGTTGACTTT
>JBCAUA010833337.1:0-14058 GCA_038406235.1 Peronia verruculata
ATGATGCTGTCTTGAATTAGTGCATCCAATAGCTCCACAATGTTGACTTTTTGAGCGCTTTTTTGTATCAGAGGTCGAAATTGTTATCACAGCAGTGACTAACGGTCCACGCATTCGTGTAGGGCGCGCTGCGGGCGAGCGAGGACGCTATTTTCAGGGAGTGGATCATCTATAAACTCCACGATCTATGCTCAAAGTTAACACTATCTGTATCTCTGACACAAACTTCTAAAAACAAATTTTCCAGTTCTGCATTAGCTTTCTTATTTTCAGGGTTTTAATTTCTTTAATTAGATTGAAAACTCGTGTGCAAATGTGAAACAGCTAACAATGGTGTCATTGAGATTTTAATATGTTTGAAAGCAAAATTGATAGGCAAAGCTTCATAGTGCATATGGCTGCAAGTTCAGCAACTGCAACATTGCTTAAAATAAGTTCAGATGGAATTTATTGACTAGATCTACCAAGGAGGATGGGTCTTGTGAGTCCTAATTGTGCTAGAGCAGGAGAAGGTTCATAAAAGTCCAACGTCTAATCTAGAATGCCTGTAACTCTGTAGATCCTTCATGTAAATGGTCTAAGGTAGGAGCAATAGTATGCCTCTTGCGATGTTCCAGTTGACCTGATGTCAGCTTCTGCACCAGAAACAATTTCCAGTACCATGCTGTCACCTGATAACTGAACTACAGAGAAAAAACAAAAGTTAAGGAAAAAGAATAGGTAAGCAACCTGTTGAAAGATACTACACACAGGTATCATGAATTCTGTTTCATAATTATGTCTGTATATGTAGAAAGAAAGACATTTCTGTGTTACCAGTATTGATGTAATTATCTTTCACTACATAGACATAGTCACTCTTGCTTAAAAAAAAAAAAAAGCGTAAGTGGGCATAAAATACAGAATTGATCTACGATAAATAATATGAAATAAAGAAGTTGATACATCATACAGCCTAGCGAGTGTTGGTGACATACATAAGACTTTGATACAAAGTGCAATTTAAGGTTACAGTATAATTTTCATAATGGCTATTATTCTAATTAATATTAAGAAATAAAGAACGGGTCAAATAATTTCCTTTTCCAAGATCTATCGCTTTCTGTTCTGATCTTACTATATCCCATGATACTCCATCCTCTTGTGGCAAGAAGTAAAGCTCACCAAGTGTTCTGCAAGTTGTCAATTTGGGGTAGTTGAGGTCTTATTCCCTTCCCTGTCATAAGGAAATGACACTTCATGGACCAATATGCATCATCACCCGTTGATTGTGAAGATTTTGAACATTTATTGATCTTTATTCAGTAAAACTTTAACATCCAATAAACAATAATAATAATAATAATAAAAAGGTCATGTCCTAGTACAGTGCTCTCTTAGGTCTAGTCCACCTAAGAATCCGAATCTGCTGCAAAACAGAATTTGTCCTCTATAATTTACTCCTCTAAGAACCCGCTCTGGGAGCTCCCAAATACAAAATCTGTCTAAGAGCCCAGTATTGGACAAAGACACCTGAGTACTTATGGTATAATGCCACATCATACTGTCCACTTGAGAGAAACGCACAGTACTAGATGTGCAGTAAAAAGGGGACAGGGGTGGAGAGAAAGGTAGACAAACGAGTGGAAGTGATGGTTGATGTATGACTGTATAATCAGCCACATTGTTGACTAATCCGTAACTATTTCTTTGTTTGACAACACGTGGGAAATTCTTTCTTTACCCACGTGGACGCACCATCTCAGCCTGTTTTGTTAATCGCGTTATAAATTATGAATGAGCATCCCTCTTTCTTCCCGCTTTCCCAAGCCATATGGCTGATCTCATTTCCCCCCTACCTACCCCCTCCTCAGCTTATGGCCCACCCAGTGAACAATGCAGATGAAATATCACGCTCTCCAGGTTTTAAGCACACGATGAGATGAAATAATAGAGGTCAAGCGATCATGTTTGTAGTGCATTTGACCCAGTTATGTCCCTTGGGCAGTAATGAGGTACCCCTAGGCGTACAGATGGGCTATATTGTGTGCGCTTAGCAAGACAAATATCCTCTTATAAAGGATTTGACTGTCACGGACCACTATATATGAGATAACATTTTACTAATGCCAAAGAAGGAATAGATATGGGGATTAGCAATGCTCCTGTTATAAGCGGTCCTGTTGTAAATGGTTGTAACTAAATCGTTGCAAATATTTGGTATAAGGAATACATTCTAATAGCCCTAAGTGACCTAGTATAATAATCGCAGTATTGTATTGACATTTGCCATTTGTACCAGAACTGCAGAGAGAAGGTTGTGCCCAATCCTTGGCAGTTCTAAATCGAAGAAGAGTATGTGGAGTGCTGCTCTCCAGGCAAAAATTTCTACCCACAAAAATTCTCATGTAAAAACACGAAGCCACTAAATCGTCGCTTCCATTCCATAGGAACGTAAACGGAAAATCCTTCTTTCGAGCTAGAGTGAGTTGAAGTTTTTGAAATTTTCAAACTCTCATAGTTCGATTACTTCTGGGTGGATTTTGATGAGGTTTGGTTCATTAGAACTGTCCAGTCAGTAGAAGTCTTTTAAATGTTTTATGTTGAAAGTCTGAGTTCAATTCTTCACAAATTCAGCAAACGCCCCTATGGCATACAACACGAATGTGTATACACCCCGTTCAGGGCATGTATATCCCTCTGGCATACAACGAAATTCCGTATATGCCCGCCCACAGCATGTGCGCCCCTATAGCATACAACAATAGGGCATACCACAAGCGGGGCTGTCATGGGTTATTGTGTGTCAAAGGACATTTACCAGTAAATCAACTCTTGAGTAATTGTAGCTGGTCATTGCAATTATTAAGTACAGGCTAAAAACAACAACAATAACAACAACATATCACATTGTTAATATGAACTGAGTCCAGAAACAGAATTTATTATCAAACATGTAATTGTAACTTTATTTACCTTTTAAAATATTTACATTTAAAATGATGGTGATGATGAGGAGGAGATAATGATGATGATGTATTTAGGGTATTCCTGTAATTCACTCTTTCGTATATGAAAAGAAGTTATTTATATGTGCTTTTTTAAATTGTTAAGTTAGTTGGACAGTCTTTTTCTATTTTATAAAATATGATGATAATGATATTGCTCCGAAGGAGAGCCAAGCCGGCTCGAAAATTTGGCTATTGATTCAATTCAAAACTCTTCATATTCTTTTTCCACTTTTTGAATGTATTTCATAAGTTGCTGGTGGACAGTCATCTTAATTTTAAGACTTTGACTTTCGCAGGTAGAGGACTTTTTCCAAGTCAAAAATTGAAACGTTGGTATTTTTGTTTTCTCTGGTCTCTTTCCTCTACATTTCAAGAGAATCTCTGGCCGCCTGTTTTTTGTTTTTTTCCCTTAACATGTGATCTAAATTTCGTCCATTCCTTGGCCAGGTGTGGAGTTTTGGTTTGCTTCACAAATTCCACATCTCTTTGTCTTTTTTCTTTTTTTTTTGATGATGGAATTTGATTTTGATACAGCAATTCCATCCTCAGAAATCTAGAAATGTGGTGCAAGATACTTTGTCTCTTGGCAGCACTGATGCTCGCATTGTTCCCTTCTCCCCATTGGTCTCCTTGCAGGATGCCATTATCACCTGTCTTGCATTTAACATTTCTAACAAACTTCTCGCTTATATTCAATGTATTCAGAAATATTTTCCTGCACACATGGGTTCTCTTAGATTCCACAGATAAAAAACAGTCCACAGTTTTTTTTTTTTTTTTGCATTTTCCCGTTGCCTCGGTAAGATCAGTAGTATTGATATGTCAGGCTATCCAATTTTGTTGTTCCTGAAGATCGCCCATGTCCCAGTAGGAAGTCAGTAAACTGAGTCACTCAGAATCTGAGAAGTCGTGGCATCTCAACTGGCGCCTCTGGCACTCTTTGCCGTCGCATCGTTCCTTGAGCTCTCGCCAATTTGGCACCACTTGACATTCAATGTCGATATATAAGCTAGGCCCAAATTTCAGTTAGTCTTCCTATGTAAAATAAGAGCAAAATATTGTCAAAACATTTATATGAGCAGACATCAACGTTATAGACTGAATGGAACAATGACAAGGAAAGGAGATTTCAGGATGTATATTATAGAAGGAGGAGAACATTTTATGAAAGAAGACATTGAATTCTTGTTGAATGAAAACACTTCTTTTTTTTATCTTCAAAAGCCTCTAAGAGAAATGATGATGATAATAAAACTCTGTCATTTATGCACTTTCTCCCGCAAAAAGAGAATGGTGATTTAAGTTAAGTACAAAAGAAGTAAACAGAGAGGCACTGTCACAAAAAAGTATAATTAAGTTTGTCACCTACCTCTTCTGTCTTTCACTTCCTGGATGGCAGGGATACCTTCTGTTCCTCCATACGAGGGGTTCCATCTACAACAAAATCTTTTGGCACTTTAGCAAAGGGAGTGACCGCAACATCTTTGGTGGGTGTTGATGAGAGAAAAGTAGCTGGCTCAAGGGATACCGAGGAAAAACTGGCATGAAAACTGTCCGTGAAGTTAGACACCAATACCTCCAGTTCTCACATTCCAGACACAATCAAATCAGATAAAGCTGAGCTTTCTTGATCTGATGACGATTTTTCTTTAATATTTTCTTAATATCTGCCTGATATAGACTCATGTTGTTTTACAGCTAATTGTACCAATTTTCTGCCAGGAGTTTTCAAAGGCATGTGACATTCAATGTAAGTAAGTCTGCTTTAAGTAGATTTCCCTAACTCAACAATTTTTCTTCCAGAAAGGGACAGGGGAAGGGGTGGCTAATTGTACTGTCTATTTTAAATGCTTTATACATTAGTGGAAATTCTTAGTAATTAAAGAGGCTCCATGTGATAATCTTGTAATATGAATGATTAATTCTCTTGTTGTGCAAGTGGGAGTAGGTGTTAAGTGAGGGGAAAAAGGTTACATGAGCATTTGTCTGGTGGGTTAAACCAGTCAGACAAGACTGTTGAAGGGATATAAGAACACTGAATTTAGATTTTATCTGTCTTGATATCAACAAAATTGAATGTGGGAGTCACTGAGATGAGCCAACAAGCGAGAGTCAATCTGGCATTAGGCTCAATCAAAGTGAACTTTCGAAGCGACAAAGGCAAGCCTAGATGGTACATCCGTTAGCAGTAACAATAGGGATCACCTTGTGGGCAGTGCTGGCTCGGCAAAAGGCCTTTGTCCCCACCACCTGTGTCCATAGCGAGTGTTTGTACAGGGCCATATGGGCGTAAGCCAGATAAGCCCTTATGGCACTGTACGGAACAGACCACACACCCATTCATTCACTCTCATAATTACGTAAACGCTGCATATACCAAAAATTGGTTCACACGCAATGTAGTACTCATTATGGTGACCAAGATAAGCGAAAAAGCTCGAGACCTGGAAATTCTGGGATATGCCTCTGTGGTATGGGATCGACGAAATGCTGAGATAATAATGCTTTTTTAGGACTGAAAGACAGAATCAAAGGCAGGACAACAATTCCCCCCCTCCTCTGCTTACTTTACATTTCACCATCATGCAAGAAAAAAATCTAGAGATGGGGCTGGCACTAATGGCAGGAGCCCAGTCATTGCTCATGGCACTGGACAGGTTAATACAATTAGATCTAGATCTGGATCTGAATTAAAAACGATTATTTTTAAGATCTAGATCTAGATAGCTAGTTCTAAGGATGCTTGATCAGAATAAATTTTCGGAAGCTGTTATCGATAGCTTTGAAAAGAATGTATAGAGTCTAGCTGTATTGAAAAAAAATCATCAAAATAACAATCTGACATGAAATACAAAAATTCGGTAACCAAAAATTCTTTTTAGAATAAATACATGTACTTTTACATCAGATTCTGCTGTCATAGTTATCCCAGATGAGTCGAATTCTTTCCTTGTGAAGTCAATGAAAGTTCATGGCGTTCACCAATGCTAGCTAAACAATATCTCAATGGCCTATCTAGCTGACGGTAAAAACAGAACTCCTGCGGTTTTGATTTCGCGCAAGTGCATAATCTCCAGTCGCGGATTCTAGACACTCCCAACAAGAATTGAATCTATAGAATTATTAGAATTCAGATCTAGCACCTAGACTTTTCGCTCTCATGTCTGGATTCTAGATCAAGCTATGGCTAAGCCAAGATTCTATTGTATAGATCTACAATTAGCCTAATTATCTAGTCTCTAGATCTAGAATGACTTATTCAAGAACTAGATTTTAGTACAATGGTCAGCTGGTGAAGGTTTGGGTCAATGACATTCACAATGTAGATCAATTTATTGATCTGTCTAGTTTTAGTTTCGTTTTTGTAAACTTTCTGAAAATTTAACTAGATCTAGCTAGGTCTGTATGTAGAGACCAGTCCTAGGTAACAAACTTTATAACTGACTGATGTGTCATTGAAGCAGTATAGATACATTCTAATGAAAAAGTAAATAAATAAAAGCACGATAGAGCACTACTTTCACACTTGGCCTTCTCTGTGCTAGTTTAGATAATAATATATAATATAGATCTAGATCTATATTTATCAAACTTTATTATAATTAATGTATGTGTATTGAGTATTGAAGCATACACTCACACTCACACGGAAAAAAGAAAAAAAAAAAATAAAGCACCATAGAGCACTACTTTAACTGCTTGCCAACTCTGTGCTGACGTTTCAGCTTTCATAATAATTCATTTAACTGTCGCAGAAGGCCTGAGTGCCGAGTTGTCTTATGTGGTCTGTAATTTGTTTCAATTACATTAGGCTAGATTCGATTTTTTTTTTGTTTAAATCATTGTAAAAGTAGATCTAGACTTCCAGTGGAACGAAATTATATCTGGAAGTGGCAGTTCAAGGAAGCAACAATACCAAAGGAAAATGTAATTGTCTAACCCACACTGGTCTGATATCGGATATGGCACAGCCGGCTAGAGGCAAACCAAAAGGCTCAGAGGATTGAAAACAATAAGAATATTACAAAGTTTAGATTAGATGAAAAAATAATGCGTGGGAATGTCTCTGCATGAGTTTGTAACTCTCCATGGACGTAAACAAGGCAAAACTCATTGACCACTGCTGGGCAGTAAATATTTGTTTAACAAATATTTTGAGAAAATTCCAACAGCAGACTGGAATATGAATACACTTTGCCTCTCAGGATAAAAGTATAATAGCAGTAATAAACATCCACTGTATAAACAGTGTTAAATCGGAGTGAGTAGGAAATGTTGATATGTCTCGCGGCCAGTTAAAAATGAGATGTGTGTCGCTGGACTACAATCGAGAAATCGGCTTTTGAATGTGGGGTCAGACATCAAAATTTTTTTCTTTTTTTTCAAATTGCAGAAATCTAAAGTGTGTTGGTTTTTTTAACAAGGCAGTATCGGTTTTACCCTCGATTTATAAATATTTCTTCATTAAAATCCGGGTTCTGTGAGATAGATGTGTAGATTTAGCATTTGACCGATCATTTAAACTCGGTGTACTTGGAATTTCAGTTACTGCTGGGAGGTTCCCTCCCTGTCCCTTTCAACTGCAACATCTCTGGCTCCAGTGTAAATCTAGCTCAAAACTTTTTTCACCATTTGAAAGGCTAGGAAATAAACTTTCCCATGATACCAAAAAACCCCATATGGTGAAAAATCGACACACGTCTCATTTTGACTGTCTGCGAGACATATTAGTTTTATGATTCATTATTTATCTCTCTGCTAACTGACAATGTTTCATGTTATCTTTTTTTTTTCTCTAATTTGTTCAAGATTGTCCTTTTATTTCTCTTTTTATTGATGCCAGAGCCAAGACACTACTCCAGTTGCTTTTGATGTTGTAAGTTATTGGAATTTTTGTGTGTCACTATTGATACTTTTGATACATATAATATGCAAATTGATTCAGTCTGAAAACTGATAGGAAACTTAGTGGGCAAAGAGTTACAGCAGCCAACATCAGAGTATCTTCATTGTCCAAGCAGTTTGCTTCTCTTAAATATTGCAGTTCATAATATAATTAGATCTCGGTATAGCAATGCCTGATTATCGATACAGCACTCAGATGTACTTGGGTACAGTCAAAATTTTAAACTGAAAAGGGCGGTTTTTTGTGTGTCATACTGTAATAACCCAGAGTTAATTTCATCTATTAAATTCAGTACCTGACAGACAGGTTCTTTTTTCCTAGAAATATCAACATCTCTCAGACTTAAATGTAATGTACTTACTCCTCACATTTTTCATGCATAATGTTTATCACCTGTGGTTTAGTTTTGTAATGTTTGATTTAGCTTTATTGTATTATATTTTTCTAGATTACTACAGCAATTTGAAAAACAGTAATCATAATGGTGTACAATAAATAACAATACATATTCAGCTGGAATTGACAAAGGCTATTTAGATAAACACAGTTCAAACTTTTTCTCTTAGATTCTGATGGGGTCCAGGCCCCCTCCTTCCTCCTATATGGTCTTTAAAGAGAAAGGTAGACTAAACAGATAGATGGAGAGGGACTGTTGGATTCAGGGAAAGAAAGGTGAGGCTTTCTATGACATACATAGCTCCTATATTATAAAACCCTTGATTTTAGATTGCAAACAAGTTACCGTTATGAAATAACTCTTTTTAACCCCTGGTCATGGCTTGTACTAATTTTCAAGGGAAAATTTTTCAGTTGTTTTCTTTTGTGAGAAATTTCCACTTTAAAGCAGTGAATCTCACAAATGTAACAAAGAGGGGTACTGGAATATGTTACTCTTAACAGAATACAATTTAGTATAAGTTTTTGCAGTTGGTAGATTCAAATAGATGGCTTTGAGCACAAATGAATTAACCAGATTGTGGTAATTTATCTTTTATTTCACCCCTAAGAAAGCCTGGAAATCAAATGATTTTCCCTTTGATTTGTTACATTTATTACAGCCTGATAATTTTTTTCACCTACATATAAATTTATGTTTTGTAACCATATGATTCTATATTTCAAGGAACTGAGGTAATTATGAGCAGGCAAGGTGATCGTAGGTCGGAGAGGAAATTTTCCAGAGAGAAAAAGAAAGGTATGCTCTTGTAACTGTTAATTTATTATATCAGAGTCATATCTTAACCATTTCACTGCTAGCAATAGTACAAACTACATCTAAAAGTGGCTCTTGTGTATACATGGGAAAACACCACCAATTACCTCCTTTGAATGGACGTTCTGACGACCGACCTATGTCTTGCATGTATACGTGGAATCTTTTGATAAATGCTGCATGCTGATGATTGGAAGATGATCCAGCAATGAGAGGCACATAATCATGTGAGAATTAACTCAATGAGGGGGACCAATGAGAGGTAGCTCATCCTCAGCAAACATCCTCGGTGGACCAACCACGAGATATCTTGTTCCTGTAAATGATATTCAAAAACTTGCCCAATCCACCTTTTCCACCAGTACATCCATGTTTATTCTAAAATTAGCCTTTCCTTCCTCCGGTAAACTCCGAAAAGCGATCATTGGAATGTTAGCGATGGTATTTTGAACCAATATTTTGAAAACTTTCAAATCAATCTCTCAACCTCAAAGAAAGTCAACCTGTGAGGTGGTTGAATACTTTCAGACGACTAGGATATCAAAGAAAGTGATTCAGATGATGATTTATCTGTGCCAGGCAAGAACTTAGATACTGGTTATCGATGACACGTTGTTTCTTTCAGTTTATCAACAGAGACTATTCACTAGGGCCTGTTGTCAGATCAAATATTCAATTGCAAACAATGCCACGGCCTCATTTCTATATTTTGATAAGCACACTTGCTCTTCTTTATGTGTAACGTATGTAAATAATTTACATTTCTAGATTTATCTATGCCCATTGTAAATTACAACATTTATAGGAGACTTTAGATTTACTTTGGAGTGTGAAACTGGACTGCTGTTGTCTTGGAAAGGGGTAAAAAAAAAAAAAGCATGATTTTTCAAAGTTCACAAAATCTACACTTTACAACATGGGCATATTCCGGTGGCCTCATTAGATTTAACTAATCATAAACTACAACTGTGCCAGTTTTCTTGCTTATGGGATGACTAGAACACAGACAATGATGTTTTGAAAATAACCCTAAAACTCTGGTTCCAGGGGGTTGAGCTTGAAGTCCGAGCCTGGTCCCAAGTGAGTTAAAGAAATTAAATGACAGTGGACTATTTTGATTGCCTGTTGGATTAGATAGTCAGAGTACGGGTTCCAGTGGGCTCACTCACAGTCGGCAGGGTTGATGCTTAGCATGCATATCTATATATAAATATATAGGACTATTAGCTTTCAAGTTTTCCATGCTCCAAACACAATTTGCAGCAGGTTTTTCTTCATTATGTGCCCGCATGTTGATGATTTTCTTTGATTGACTGTATATCTAGCCTGGTCTTTTTTCCTTCAACTCTTGTCTTTGCACTCTATAGAGCTAGAAACTACTCTAGCTGCAATCACTCCTTTTTCTTTTTCTGAAGTTCTGTTTATCAGACGTCAGTCAAAGTTTTACTATCTTGTCCTTTGCGGTCACTATCGGTATCCATTCTAGCAGAGCTACAGAGGAATGGCAGCATAGTTTCAGGACTGACAGCTACCCAGGAGCAGGGACTGGTCAAAACGTCTTGGGTTGTAGTTGGAATTGAGGCAGCAAGAGTTGGTGTTGGATTGCTAGAGAAGGCAGGAGGACTTGATGAGACAAATGTATAAGCTGATGTTGCCAGAAAGGCATGGATCATTGGTGCAGTGATGATACCTGAGTCTTGAAAATCTTTGGAACAGCAGGTGTGGTGGTTAATGGTGGAGCGATTTGGTGAACCATATTTCTGTGACAGGATAAACAGTGAAAAAGAATAAGAAAATTGACCTTGAAATGAATTTTGATTCCTGACAATGAGGATATAACTTGTCAGGGTCCAGGCTCAGGCTGGTGATTATAGGGAGGCCTAACCCCTCTCACAGGTCTTTAGGCTCTGTCCACTACCCTTACACAACTGAGATGCAACATAATGAAGTCAGGCGCTTGTCAAATTTTGAGCATATGGAGATGTTGGTGTCACTTTAAAGATTATTCATTTCTCGTTCTGTGTGAGAAAAATAATTGTTCCATCTTAAGTAAAAATTTTTATTTTCTCAATAAATCACAGCTGACTCGTAAATTTGCAAAGTTTCTGATAATGTACATGTACTCACCTCAGGTTTTGGTAAACTGTCCTGCGTTGTAGTCATGTGACATCTGATATAATTTCAGTATGAAGGAACAAAGTTCTCTGACTTTTCTTCATGAAAATGTTTTGACATTCTCACACTGTGATGCTGTTCTTGAATATTTGAAAAGGAGAAAAAACAAACTTTATTGTGCTGTTGGAAGATAGAAGGCTTTTGTTGTTTCATCTTTTATGATGAAAATAGCATCATAGCTTTTTTACATTTATAATTTCAGGTGAGAGTAGCTGCCATACAGTGCCTGGTGAAGATTATGTCACTAAATTATGTACACACGACTCATTAGATGGGACCTGCACTGTTTGCAGTTAGTATCCACTAGATTTTTGTTTTGTTTTTCCTGGCATTTGACACCCCCCCCCCAACCTCCCCCACCCCCTCCTCTTTAAATTAAAAAAAAAAAAAAAATCAAAGTTGTCTTCATTTGCAACATTTCCAGTTTGAATTTAAAAGAAAAGTAGGGAATGATTCCCGAGAAAAAATAATGGATTCAAACTTGCTCTTATCCTGTTTGCTTAAAACTGCAATTTAATTATAATTTACGCTTCATAATGTTGCATCCATACAAATTTTCTTGTTGATAATTTTCCTGTTTCTCTCCATTGTTGATTGTTGATGGAGAATAGATTTTTGATGTGAAATATTAGTTAAAAAAGTATATGATTCACTGAGGTTTGCACTAACCTCACATTGGCAGAGGAAAATAAGAAGCCCTTTGTGGTTGTCAATCCCATAAATACAACTTGAGGTCCAGATTAGGCTGGTTTGTTTATATGTGTTGATAATCACTAGAAAAAGAACATTCATATCATATGAAAGTGAGAGGAAATTGATGGTGGAATATCAACAGTGGAAAGTGTTTGTTATGTATGTAGTTGGATTCCCAGAAAGTTTTCCACAAGTAGCAAAAAGAATTCCACAACCCCTGAAATACAGTGTTTAATTTCTGTTTTATCATAGATTACTGTTGATGCCATTGAACATGAGAATGAGGAAGTTACTCTGCAGGGTAGAATTTTGGTCAACAGTCTGTGGCAGGGAGGTTGATCTTGCCATAGAATTGTCAGAGGTAAGCTGTTAGGTATCTTTCCTTCACTCATACTATTTATAGTGACCAGAGGATATTAAAATAATTGTTATAATTTATATGTTAGAGTATATAGCAATCTTTGACAAAAGGGAGTGTCATGTAAACATATACTCAATGCCTTCTTTGTGTAACTCTTGCTAATATTGTAAAAAATTATTTTGTATTGTTTTAAGTGATTGTGTGTTATTGAAATAGAGTACTCAAAATTTGTAGGTCCACTCAGGTGCTCGCTGCTGTTTGTAGGAGCTGGTTGGTTATTGATCTTTTGTGATATTTGTAAAGAGCAGTAGAACAAATGACTGGATAAAAATAAAAGTTGTTGACATTGTTTCTAAATATAACTTCAATAGGAGGTGTCTTTAGGATCTTGTAAATTTGTTAATGAGCTTGTCATTATTCGAAGTTGACTTTGTCATTACTTTAACAGGGACAGAAGGATTGTTATATTGCCAGCCAGAGTAAGAGTTAAGACTTAGTTGTCAGGTCCAGGATTTGTTGTGCATCATTAATCTATTGTGTTGTGAAATACATTTCAGGCAGCAGAGCAAGGCCGTCCGCCTGAGCACACAAGTATGTTTTATGCCAAGGGAGCCCTGCAGTGCCTTGTCCCAATTCTCTTGGTGACACTGGCAAAACAGGTGTGCTTTTTGTGTTTATGCCAAATGGGTTTAGCAGTACACATAAAATCTTATTATATTTTTTTCTGAATGTAATTCAAACGCCTCATAGTTGTAGCTGTAATCGTGCTGATGTGTTGTTAAATCCCAAACACAAACAATCCCAGATTACAAAATGAGCACATTGTGTTGAAACTTGCTGGACAGTGGAAAGAAAAACTTATGCATTTTTGGGGTTTTTTTGTTTGTTTTTTTTTCATGGGACTGAAAAGTATACAGGGGTGGGGATTCTCTGGATTTATCCGGAAATCCTGATTTTTTTTCGTCACGGAAAAAAAAAATCCTGAGCTGGGTGTGAAAAATCCTGAGGTTCGCTTTTAGTCGGGGTGGGCGAGCAGTGCATTTTTTGTACCAGGCGAGAAGCTTGGGAAGTCACCCTACTTCCCCCTGGGACCGGTCCAGGGGAGGAAAGTTTGTACCAAGAAGCAGACTGCCCGGCGCCTAAGGCGAGTAGTACATTTTAGTACCGAGATGACAGCTCGGGAAGTCGGGACCGGTGCCGGGACTGCTCAACGCCAGTCGACTTCGAGACTGCACACATAGACTGGTCTGCTGATTTCCTGTTTCTCGTATGATTTCTCGTCTCGTTCAACTTCCCTTCCTGCTGTAGAGGAGTGGATCACTTCCTGGGAAGCCAAGGCCAAGGCTTTGCCCGCGGGAAATGAGTACTCGGCTCGTCTCGTGCCCACCCCTAGCATCTAGAGTCTAGCTCTAGATCTAGATCGTGAAACGTTGCCCTCATACATTAGGTCTAGTCTTTCTAACACCCTATGGACATTATTTTTGTTGTGTTTACTCTGATATACTGATTTTTCACCAACTCTTATGCGACCACTCGATTTCATGTTCTCTGGTATGAGGACTTAGGAGCCACCAACTTCGATCTTGTTCTTTAAACAGCAACGATACAGCAGTTTGACTCTCAACCGGAACATGCACGAATTCTTTATTGTACAGGGTGAGCACAAAAACACTCCTTGATTTCGGATATTCGTAGTGTGGGAGCTTGGGTGAATGTTTTC
>JBCAUA010833348.1:0-14056 GCA_038406235.1 Peronia verruculata
ATCCAAGAGTGTGTGTGTGTGTGTGTGTGTGTGTGGGTGTGTGCGTGTGTGTGTGTGTGTGTGTGTGTGTGTGTGTGTGTTTGTGTGTGTGTGTGTGTGATATCACTAGGATATCATTTCTCGAAGAAATAGTAAAAAAGTTACAGTCCTCAAGTAGAGGTCATAAACTTGTTGTCTTAAGTGATTGACAAAATTGTAGGATCTCACAGTTAATTATCACAAGTTAAGAATCTTCCATGAATGATCACAAATTTATAGTTTTCAAATATTGATCAGAAGTCTGCTGTCGTCAGTTAGAATCAAAGGGTTTCAGTTCGATTCACATGCTTTTTCTTTGTCTTCAGTTTGTTAGTAGAAGTTTATATAACCCTTAAACATTGATAGCAATGATATATAGTCTTTGTAAACTGGCCTTCATAAAATTATAGTCTTAACTGAGATGGTACATGATAATGCTGAAGACTTGGTGATCCCTATGCTGTGATCTTATCGCTTTATTCATTGCATACATTTTTTTTTTCTATGTGTGAAGTTGATGATCACCTTGTTGTTGTTGTTGTTGTTGTTGCTCTTTTTCTTTTTTAATTCTTGTTCTTGCTCTTGTTCTTGTTGCTGCTGTTGTTTTTGTTTTGTGTGGCTGGTAATAAAACGTGAAAGAAAGTGTGTACAGAATACGGAAACACTTGAGTATTAAACATTTTGCATTTTATAGAAATGTTTTCAGATGTGACTAACTGTCTATCGGCAACTAACTAACAGCACCTAAACAAATAAACATCAACACATAAACTCGATGGTAACAACTGAATAAGCTGATGATGCTAGTTACATCTCCGATTCCTCTTGGTTCTTCATCGGGGCAATAGAGAAAAGATATAAAATATAAATAGGGTATTGTTGCTTATGAAACAAAATTCGAATTCTTACCTGCTGTATGGGAGAGCGGATTTCATTTTTCTTTTTTTCTTTTTTTTTTTTCTTTTTTTTTAAATTATGCATATAATAGTATATCTTTAAAAAAAAATTGAATGGAATTAGAGGATTTTTATGTAACAGTTGTCAACTTATTTAATTGCTGCGTGTGTTTAACCTTTTAAAATATATTTCTAACAATGATATAACAAAACATTTTGATGTCCTTTACTTTGGAAACAAAACTGTGGCCTCCTTTGGACTACGTGACAAAAGCCAAAATCATTTAACATTTTCATAACTATGTGTTGTATGTAGTTGGTGTAAACTACCTCAAAGACATTGAAAAAAGAATTCAATAAGTTTACAGTGACGTCCTGCAACCAACCAATCAGTCAATGAACCAAGTCATGAACTCCTCAAAATAATTAGTACTTCCAGATGTTTTATTTATAGACAAGTTTGAAGCTTGTTTTCTTTTCCTCATACTGTCAGCCACCCAAGAGAGGCCCATGATAATCCGAGGGCTCTGCGTTCGGATTGGGCTCTGAAATGACAAGGAACAAATGTATATTATTATTGTTATTACTATGTTTTCTCAAAGTTCCGTGGGTGTAAGGGGCTTCTTATCCAATGACATCTTTGATAACTTATAAAGTCCTTCTCTATTTTCACGTTTTCCCTAATATCGCTTCTATCTGTCTGTCTTTTCGTCTGTCCGCGGATTCGTCTGTCCGTCTATCTCTCTCTCTCTCTGTCTGTGTATGTATTTCTATGTCTCTCTCTCCCTGAACCTTTTTTACTTTCTCATTTTCTTTTTCTTCTTCTCTCTCTCTTTCTCTCTTTCTCTCTCTCTCTCTCTCTCTCTCTCTCTCTCTCTCTCTCTCTCCCGCATACACACATGTTTTTCATAAATAGCACTGTTTCTTCTATGATTTTGTGCGAGAGGCAACCTATTAACGGGTATAAAAGGAAACATCAGTGATCACTTAACACAATAGTGTTATGTTATTTTTTTACCACGGTTGTGGACAACTGAGATAACCATTACTACAGGAGGTTGAAAAGCTTATAAAAACCATAACCATGCGGCTGAAGAGAATCACAGGAAAGACCAGCAATCCAGAGACATGGGTCATGTTATGCAAAAATGTCCGAGAGTGGTCCATGCAGGCGCACACAAGTACTGACATGACGACAGGAGGCAAGTGGTGTAAAATGTTTGTTTCCTTGACACAACTCCGCTTTATGTGGTCTCCCAACAATACACTGGCAACAGTCGAACCATGAAAGGAATATAATCTTCTCTATCTACGGCATGGCATCGATAAAACATTCGTGGAGCTACATAGGAGATAGACTTGTGGAATTTTGTAATGAGGAGAGGCTTATGCAAAAAGTGTTTCTGGTCGGCGAGTCATCTGCAAGAGATAAGAGGATAGGAAAATCAGGAGGAAAAGTTTGAGATAACTGGAAGAAAGTGTTTCGTTTCATTTAGGTGAAGTATCTCATACGTGTCATCTCTTTCAGTAACAAAATATACGTCATCTTTACCTTCTTCCACTTCTAAAACCAGCCAATTTGTGAAGCAAATGTTGCTGTTTCTTTTACAGATTTACCTTGTAGGTTGCATCTTTATTATTTCCTACGAGAAATTTAGACTGACTGATCGTGGCTTTAAATAACAGCAAAACGTTGAACAAACAACAGTGAATCTATATCTTCTTAGATAAATGATGCACAGAACTAGTTTTCTTGGGCAAAGAACACGCAGAATTCAACTAAGACTGGAACATATTATAAGTTGTGTGATTTCAAATTTTTCTAGGAAAACAAAACAACATGAAGATCACCATATCATTTGCTGTTGTTGTTGTTGTTAGTGTTTAAATGAATGTAGTTGGTGCTTTGGAACTTGATGTTTAATTTAATTTAACGACGCCGGAACAAGAACTCCTGAATAACGACAAAATTTCACCCCCCCCCCCCCTTCCTTTCTTCTGTGCTATGTAAGCTCTCCATTAAATTATTTGCATAATGATACATGTAGCTGAAAATCAAAACGTAGGGAGAGAATGCCTACAGATGGGCACGACCGATTATGATAGTAGGCGACATCTGGTACTGCCATGCAACGATTAACACATTAGTCGGTCAGCACACTTGTGTGCTTTAATATAATACTTTCACATGTAAAACATGTAGTTCTCTGACACGGCCCTTTCTTTTAATGCTTACATGTTACCTACAGCACATGCATGTGAGTAGATCTACGACTAAAGTTTTAATACTCCCCTTAACCGCCTGCAGGTGGTTATCTGGGAGTTGGTCTACACGTAATCCTAGGAGTTTTACAGATTTGCTGATGATATGGTCAGTATACAATTCTGCAGCTACCATTAGTGTCGGCTTCTGTTCACATTCTTTCAACGATACATTGCGGTTGGAAATATAAATGCACATTTGAAACGCACTTATCTACATGTACCTGCACTTTTGGTATTAGAATATTGCAATGTACTAAACATAGCCTAATATGAGCATAGATCAGAAGGCTACCATAAAGGCAGTAAACTCAAAATCAAACCTCATAATGCATGTCCGAGCCATGCTCGTTTACTAACAAAGGAAATAACCACACTTTTTGTTTTCTTTTGTTTTTCCTATCATAGTTATTTTCGTTTGCCTCTGCCTTTGAAATTTAATGCTACATCACTTATCACTCAATATTGGCATAAAGAGACATTTTTGTTAAAAGTCCGTGTGAGTTTTACTGTATAATTATGTTAACCAGTGATACGATCACAGTTTTTTCATCTATGCAAATGACCGAGCAGTTTGTATTCTGAGTTCAAGTTGACATTGCAAGTTACTGTACTTACCTTGGCTGTCTTCCTCTCTTCAGGAATTGACTTTTATGATTAAATCTAAAACTGTTGATGAGCACATCTACATACATACAAGGCTATTCATTTCATATCCATCTTTCTACTAGCACATTTATTTAGTTTTCATGTAATGTGTTTTTTTTTCACCCATTGAGATAATTATAGACATTTCCTGGCTAAAAGATGATAACAACATAAATTGGAGTCATAATAGTGACGTAAAAGGTGTTCTGCATAACGTCTACTGGATAAAACGCCATCTGGACATTATCGTAGCATATCGATACTCACTGGCGTGAGTTAAGCCCTTAAGAAGAAGTAAACACAGCAGCATGAGGAAATTCTGAGGGTGTTGGACAATAGTCTTTTTTGTAGCGATGTGGTGAGATCTCTGTGTGCTGTGAAGTTCAGCGTTTATGTTGAAATTCTGAGCGTATCTGTAGTTTACTTGAGTATTTAAATCATTGCCCTAAGCTTGCGACACTAATTTGGTGTTATTAATTCAAAAGAATTACAATCTGACATCATTTAGAGACACCCACAATAATCTGCCAGATAGCAAGTTGAAAGGACATGCCTTGATTTATTGCACTGACCATCATTTGAAACTGTTTGGGAGATAAATATATTAATAATTATCATTTGTTCATCCATTTTGAGGCTACAGCTCTGCTACCGAAAAAAAAAAAAAGCTCTGTTAGATGGAGATGTGCGGGATTGGCGCTACGCCAATAGTTTCCACCATTCCAGCTCCAATGCGTGATCATAATTATCTTTCATAGCGACAAACAGGTTGCAGTGACATCAGTGTAGAAATGCGGGTGAAAAGGAATGCTTTGGGATGCAGGAAACATTTAAAACTGACGTGTACTTTTGGATTTTTGGCAAGTAAATAAAGTCTACGTTGCCGTCCCCTCCCCCCCCCCCCCCCCCACCTTGCCTTACGTCCTTCTCCCCTTTGAATGTTGTTTCCAAAATATCAAGAGCACTAAAGCAGCATTAAGGTCATGAATAGAAAGAGGGCCAGTAAGCCAATTAATCAATTAATATACCAATCAATCACTCAACCAATCAATCAATTAATCTACTGTACAATCTAGCTAGGAAATCGAAGAAATCTCGGAACATTTTCATTGTTTCCCGATGTTTTATTGATGAAGATGTTTAGAAAGGTGGCCATTTCTTGGACTAGTTCCAACCCCTCAGTCTGAGTCCTATTTAACATATCTCTGTCACTGGGGTCTGTCTCAAGTCTCTGGCCACAGCAGAAGCTGAACTTCATTTGTTTTCTATTTAAAAGCTTTTTGAAAATTTCTCCCTCTTCTCTATAGGTGGAAAACAAAAAAAGTCTTTGACGATGAAGTCAGGGACCCCCTTATTGTCTTGAATAAGTCATTTTCTGGCTCTAACTCGACCTGGCGTTTCATGTTACTTTGCTCGATTTCCTGTTTTCCTTAAGATATTTCTACAAAATTTCCCTACAAATTAAGCCGATATTTCGAGAAGGGGTAGAGTATATTCCGGCCTTTGTCCACTTGTAATCAAGTAGAGCTAGATTTTTTTTTTTTTTTTTTGTTTACATATCTTTACTTGTGTTGTTATTGTACTATCCACAGAGGGAACTATCGAGGGCAGAATTCTGAGTACTAAGCAGAGAGTCTCTTCTTGTTGTACATAGATGAGGAAGATGGACACTCGACTTCATTTCTATTCTGAATCAATACAACCCCGCTTCTGGGTATTGAACTATATAACAGAATATAACTTGCCTGACTTCCGAATCATCCTGTGCAATTATAATGCAGAAGAACAAGCGGTAAAAACAAAACAAAACGTTACAAGATAAAGGCGAACATTTTATTATCCTTGAGGAAATACATGTGAACGATTTAGGAGGTGTCAGACATACTGTAAGAAAATCAATTGTGAAGAAGAATAAAAGAAATGACGATCATAATAATATATCTACATTGAATATAGGTAGGACATAATCTATGGAACCAAGAATACTTTAATCACGTGTTATATGTATTAAGTTGAACTTGCAAGTTTAGTGCCATTAATGTGATCTGATGAGATCTTGATTTTTTTTTTTTTTTTAAAGAATCAAATAAAAGGTAACTCAGAATAGAATGTAAGCCATGTTCGCTTTGTATCAAGTGATGAAATTAAAAATCATTGAAGATATGACCTCTGAAGATGGTCTGGGACTATTTCAAATTTCACAAAGACGGTCTTAAATATTCATCTACTTTGGCAAAAGTTTTAGTTTTTAGTTCGTTTATTTGTTTTGTTTTGTTTGTTTGTTTGTTTGTATGTTTGTTTTGTGCAATTCCGGCACCTAGAAATTGTAAGTTTAGTTTTAGCTTTGCGGTCTCTCGTTTAACACAACATACCATAGTGAACAAAATTGTGGAAGATTATATTTGAATAGATAATCAAACTGTGATTAAAATAGTTCTATTTTAAAATATGATAGGGGAGAAGTGTCTAAACACACAGAGAGATGTGTCGATGTTTAACATCAGGCGGAAAGTGTCTATGCATGGGAAATAACCTCTCCTATTAACATTTCTGAGAGTATTGTCTAGATTCGCGCCCTTGTTATGTTCGTGCTTGGTTCAATAATTTGAACCGTTGAGAGAGACCTGTCTAGCGATCTAGAGAGGGACTGATAATAATCAGGTTCTGTCTGAGAACGAATAAACATTGGTTCCATCAGATTCCAAACGATACACACTTATATCAAGCAAGTGTTCAATTAGAAAAACAATGGGAACATGTAAATATAGATATATCCCAGTTAAATCCATATGGTAACATCAGCAGTTTAATGTATGAAGAATGACCAACAAGTTCATTTGTAAAGTTTATATGGATTTTTGTAACAACGATTAATAAAAGAAAATAAATGCAGTATGAATTGCATCAATATAGATCTAACTACTTTTGTCTTCCATGCCGAAGAAAAAAGAAAAAAAAATCAAGACCAAATTCTGTTACTGAAAAGCAGAGCATGTCTGAGTTTCTATCTTAATTGCTTCAATGATGAAAAACAAATCATGACGGAAATCAAAAATTATATTACATGTAATTAATAAAGCATTGAAATATATACAGCAATAGCGTGTTCAAACTACATACTACTTCGTCCTTTGTGTTTGAATCATGTACACCAGAATGAATAAAAACAATGAAGGATGATTAATTCAAGCTTAGAAGATTATTTTCCACGAGAATAATTTAAATTTAGTGTCGATCTTAACTTCAAAGTTGAGTACTGACTGTTAGACTAGGCCATTTAATATAGAAAGAGTGCACTTGATTGTAAAAGCAATTGCATAATTAAGAATACAGCCTGGAGATGATTTAAGATGATTTTCTGCTACCTCTACTTTAAAATAAAAGACAGAGTGTTTAAGTAGGCTATTTGACATTATTAACAATCCTGTCTGTGTAAAATTGATTGGAGGAGCAGAGATGAAACATCTTGAACTATGGCACGATATAGTCTGAGTAAATTAAGTAATTTATTCTGATCCTCTCTGTGACATTTAAATTTATATAGTTATGTGTGAGAATGTAAGCTCCTCAGTACCATGTCTCATCAGATACGACAAATAAAGTATTTCTGATCTGATCTATCTGGTCTTTTTTCATCTTATTTTTTCTTATCAGCATGTACAATATGAATTCAAAACACAAACAATCAAATGAAACCTATGTAACTGTATATTTAGTATGTCTTTGTGAGGACTGAACAGCTGACTTTTTAAAATGGACTCTTTCAGAAGGTATCATTCTGCCTATCTAGTCACAACTGACAAGCTTTCATATGGACCAAGGGTCCATTTTGTCTTTTTAACATTAAGAAAACAAATTATGAATCTCTCAACTGCATTAGTTTTCCCTGCTGCAACGTTCCTTCCACATATGTAACAATATTAAATAGCACAAACAATGATGAATATCTCCCATTTAACAACAGAATGTCGATTATATTTTTTAATAGCAAATCCAAGGGTGAAGGTTCAAAAGTCACAGAATGAATGGGTTAAAATGTAGTGGTAAAATTAAATGTTGGTTGTTGTAGGGACCGTGATGGAAGTAATATTGACCGGTGCAGACATGGCGGTAGAAGTAATATTCGTTGTTGCTGGAATGGTTGTGGAGGTAGCGTTGGTTGTTGCGGGGACTGTGGTGGAAGTAACGTTGGTTGTAGCGGGGACTGTGGTGGAAGTAACGTTGGTTGTTGCAGGGACTGTGGTGGAAGTAACGTTGGTTGTTGCAGGGACTGTGGTGGAAGAAATGTTGGGTGTTGTAGATGTCATGGTAAATGCAATGTTGGCTGTTGCTGAGGTGGTAGTAGACGTGACAGCGGCTGCTGAAGCTGTCATGGCGTCTGTTTTCTCTGATAGGAGGCGGGACGTTACACTGATGGCCCGATTGAACTGTCTAACACCTTCGATGACACCTTCACTCTTGATATCTGCGGCAAAGTGATCAATACCATCATAACTACCGATCTTCTCAATCTTTACAGTTTTCAAGTTAATCTGATCTTTAAAAATCTCTCTAAGAGCAGGAGTGTAGAAAGTGGTTTTGTAGAGTATTCGTTTGGTCAATTTGTGCCTGATGATTCCCATAGCCGAGCCACTACGCATGGTCATCCTGTTGGTGACTTTGAAATTTTTACTCATAGGCCTTTCCTCCAGAACCACTTTGACACAGCACTCACTCTTTTGCGAAACTTGGATATCACTCGATGTCTCTACAACCGTCGATTCCTCCACCTCCTCTCCTTCCGTCTTGCTCACATTTATCCTAAAATCTATGTCGGTTTGCGCTTTGGAATCCGAGGTCACCTTCGGCAAACCCAATGTGAGTCTGAGTTTGCCGCCGATAGTGAAGCCTTTCTGCACAGTGATATGTACTTTGGTTCGTGTAGTCTTGTTCCAACGAAATCTGTATGTATGGTCGTGGTCTGTATTGTTTGAAAAGGTTGTAATATCCTCCATTCTGTCAGCAGGCCTGGTTGAAGAACTCCCAGGATCTAGCGGTGTTCTTGTGGTAAATTTTTCATCCCATGGGTTTCGATCAAAGTAGAAATATCTCATAGGGACTTCAACAGAACAATGGCTTCGTGGTATGCAAAATCTTCTGCATTTGGAGTTGGACTTGAAACACTCCCAAACAAAATCCTGTAAAAGTTTCTCCACGTTAATGATTTCCTGATTTTCGGATTCCTTGTCGGCCTCAACACAGCAGCAAGGCATTGTGGAATAGAGCGCTGACGTTGTTGGGATAATTTCACAACTGTGGAAGATTTTCATCCAAACATGATGTGAAATAAATTATAAAATGTATGGTTTCAGTCCAAATATCCAGGGCGATCATATGCAATGAAATGGACGAATATATAAACCACAGGAAAGTTGTAAATCATACAAACTCAAAGTATCTCTTCAACGACATCCTCTCCTTGTGTATCTGCTAATGTTGGTTTGCCTATGCCTGTCCATTTGTCAGTCAGTCTGTTTATCTATCTGTCTGTCTGACTCTTGTTCTCTTTCTTTCTTTCTATATACTTCCTTCAATCTAAATACTCTGCTGTCTGTCTGTTTGTTTGCTTGTCTATCTGTCTCTCTGGCTTTCTGTCTGTCTCAGAGCGTCTTCATCTGTATTTTTCGGTCTGTCTGTCTCTCTCTCTCTCTCTCTCCCTCTCTCTCTCTCTCTTTCTCTGTCTTTTTGTCTGTCTGTCAGTCCCTCTCTTACAACACACAACAGTCTACTAGACAATCAAAGCTGGAAAGGTCAATGGTATTAGCTTAACACAGACATTACATCAGTCTGAAGTCTGGCAAACCGAAACTTGATAGAAGCACAACCAGGAGAGACTTGAATAAAACGCTGTCATAAGAGAGAGAGAGAACGGTATGAATGCCAGATCTGCATTACATAAACCACTACAAACACCAACATCGACACCAGCAGCAGCAGCAGCAGCAGCAACAACAACAACAAATCAGATAATTTGGACAACAGACGATGAAGCCACACTAATTGGCACAGAGGACTTACAAAAAGAGGCAGTTCGAACTCAAGGCCAGGCCACTGGAAAACCCATAAAGACCTGGCCTGAGAGCATGAAAAATAAGAGCAACGTTCACGAACTGATTTGATCAGCCACAAAAGCGGCTCATGAGCAAATGAGCTAGTTTTAATCAGGCAGTGACTTATATCTCCAGACTACGCAAAATTTTCCGGTGTGCATATTTTAGTCAGCTGGACAAGCGACAAACGGAGGTATCGACTAAGAAGAAATTTGAAGCTGTAAATATTTTTAAGATATTATAGCATTTTTTATTATCCGTTTTGTTGTTTTAAATGACACAACACTAGATTTGTGCCGGAAAACGACCAAATTTATAAAAACGACAATTATAGCGATTGTCCTAGAAATCTTGTTGCATGTATAGGTGAGTCTACAACTAGATCCAGATCGAGCACACATGTGGGCACTATCTAAGCACGGCCAGACCCTAATAATAATTTTTAAAAAAATTATAATATGGCCCACAAACTACAGACTCTATACACACTAAAATACTAAAAAAAAAAAAAAAAACCAAGACAAAAAGAAACAAAAACGATTCCTTATTTCCACGACTTTTGTTCGTTCTTGTTCTTTCTTTCCTTCTTTCGTTTATTATTATTATTATTATTATTATTATTTTTCAAATCTCTGGTCAAACCATAAAGACATTCGCTAGAAAAGCACATTGCCCATATAAAATAATGACCTAGAGATTCCCTAAAGAAGTGTTTTCACAAAAGTGGTCCACCAAATTTTCATGCGACACATTTCTCTTATACTCGCTGAAGACATCTGTAGGAAACTTCAGTGCTGGCTTTGAAAAAGAAAAAGGCTAGAAACTTTCATGCCTCTCATGCTTGGGGTTTAACTACGAAATCCTCACAAATCGATAACTTTTGTAGATTTAAAAAAAAAGGCATAAAAAATCACTTTCTTTCTCATGTCGATAAACTTGCCCTACCTTCAGTCTCCTCCACTGGTGGAATGTTTGATTTCATAGTGTCACGATGAAGTTCCGGGAAGGAGACTGGTAATATTATAATATTACATCCTTTGTTACTCATTCGTCTTCGTTTCTTTTGCACTATACAGCCTGAATGTCCAAGCCACTTTGCTAAAAAGAATTACTTTCACTGCCGTGGGGTTTGTCAATTTTGCAAAGAAAAAGAAAAAAAAAAGTTACCCAATCTATTGAATGTCTTAATGAAAGCAATATTAATATGATTGAACATTCAATGTAATATTTTCATTTGTAAGCTTAGTTGGCCAATTTTAAACCTTACCAGTACATACAGATAGAGAGTGTTTATAGTCATGATCATTTTGATGGGTCAGTTCAGTTTATAGAAATACAATAGAACTGTCAGACCGGCAACTAGCAAAACAATTCAAGAAAAATAAATAACATAGAAATCTATAACCAACTTGATTGTGATGATAAAATCTGCCAAAGTTTCGAGCCCGCTTGGATCTTCTTCAGATAATGAAAACATATGAAATGTAAATAGGGTATTGCTGTACACGAAAGGAAATGTTAATAAAATGATTTGTTGATGGGTCAGTTCAATTTTGACCTACATTATATTATCAACACAATACTGCTATACTTCGTTCCATAAACTTTAGGCGAGAAATACGGCGAAAGAGTCTGCTGGGCACCGTATTAATATCTCTTAGAAATTTGACTCACAGAACCACATATGTAAGGCCAAAAGAATTTTTTTATAGATCTGTAAGCAGATAGATAAACAAACATAGATAAATAAAGATTGGCATGGGGAAGCGACAGATAAATAAGCGGATAGACGGGCAGACTTATTCAAGCCATCAAATGGGTCATTTGTAAACAATGAAAACTGTCATCCTAATCTTGCTGGGGATTTCTTCACCAGCCTAGTTACTTCTTTTTACCAGAGACAAGGGCTGGTGTACAGTTATTGTAAGAATCGAAACAGTCATTTCTTTCCTCTTTATCTGGATATAAATCACAAAAATTATTACTGTACACAAATACAAAACAAAACAACAACAACAACACAAAAAAAAAAAAAAGAAAAGAAAATCCATTTTTCCTACACCAAGAATTTTTTTTCCACAATTTTTCGTAGTGTAAATTTCAAGGACAAAACGCGAAAGTAATCTGTATTTTACCTTTTACTTGTTCATGAGTCATTGTATCTAGCAAAGAGAGGTTACTGCTATGGTCACAAACAATCCCCTTTAGAACCAAATCACTAAGCAAACTTGACAATGTTTCTTTATCGTAAGGCACTTTTTGAAAAAAATACTAGCTGTCGTACCTGTTATATGTGCAGAAGACAAAACAATGAATTATTTGGTTATCTCTATAGAGAAATATCACACCACATTTTAATAAATAAGCTAGCAAACTAATGTTTTGAAGAAGAGAGTTGTCAGTTCTCAAAAGCCGATCTCCCAGCCGGTGTGACACATAAGGAAACTGAAAGTGTGATTAACATCACTATCAACACCAGATGACGGCTATTTTGCTTCCGTCTTTATCACTTCCTTTGCATATGAGGAAGGGGATTGTTTTTTGTCCAAACTTTGTACTTGAGTGTGCCACAAGGCATGTTGAACTTACAGTTTAAAGAAAAAAAAAATGAACTCCTAGTTTAAAAAGAACATCATTAAAAATTCTGGTAAATTCATGGTGTTCGATAAATGTGTTATCTTTATGAAATGTTTTCTTTTCTGTTTTTTCATTTATTTTATAAATATTTCAAACGACTTTAAGAAGTTTTTTCTTTTGTTGATTTGTTTGTTGTTGTTGTTGTTGTTTTCGCTCTTTTCTGTTCTTGTTCAAAAGTCTTGTGTCTGACAAATGAAAATAACAAAAACAAAAAATAAATAAATAAAAATAGCCCTTGTTAGTAGTAGAGGATGTAAAATGAACGCAAACAAAGCGAATTTGAGCAACCTGTGCAGCAACCTGTGGATAGTTAATAGCTTCGAATGAAGAGGAATGGTCTGTACAGATTGTGCTTAAAAAATAAAGTAGTGCTCACTACTTCTCAAAGCTTTAGAAATCCATGATGAAATAACGGGATTTTTTCATTGAGCCCGAAATTCGGGTTGGGCATCTCGGAAAATCAATCACAAACAAGGTGAACATGTTCAGTTTCAATAAATGCGGATCTTCAAAGATTGTCATCTGTCGCACTTTTTAAGACATGTTTTTAGTTAACTCTAGACAACTGCGGGCATACCAATTTTTTTTTTTTTTTTTGTAAACGATAATAAACAATTCATGTTCCAGGCATGTCAGTGAGCCATTTTGACCGTCAGCGAAGTTACTTCCCTTTTGTTAGGTAGATCAAATATGATATATAAAGACCGAAACAAATCAGTTTTTGTCTGTTTACTTGAGACACTAAGACTATAAAGTTCTGATTTGTTTTTTCTTCGTTTATTCGTCTTCAGCTTTTTTCATTTGATATGTTACAAATAGCAACAACAAATTGATTTTACCCGTCTTTCAAGGTTTGTCTTATATCTAATCCACATGGCAAAGGCAAATAAATTATCGGGCTGAAGAAAAGGCTCATGTAGGCAAGGCAAAATAGGGCGATTATCTTGTCTGTTTGATAAACACTCTAGATCCAAGGTAAAGTAAGAAAGTCGTCTATGAGAAGATCGTTCCTTGGTACTTCTAGGGTTCAGATTCTCCCTCATTCTATTATTGAGAAAGCTGAGATCAAAATATTTTCCGTTTGCTTGACAACGTTTTCTTTTCGCAATCCAACATGTTTCTCCAAAGTACCTCACATTTGAGCCAGCTGGTCCTGCTAGATCCCAGAGTCTATTTGGGCCTATTGCTGCGCCTCTTTCTCTCTGTCCGTGCGTAAGAAAGTTATTTTATCCAGTTGGTTATGTAACGTGTCTTCGCGTGTGGCAGAAATCGACATTTAATGCTACGCTTATAACTCACATTTAAATAATTTCCTGGTGGGATTTCTCCCAGCCAAAGCCCCAAACAATGGTGATTGTTTTTAACCAGCTGTGTCACTTCTCATAGCCTGACTCAACGGGAAAAAGAATATCTCCTCTTCTTGTCAGTTGAAATACTGATCACACACACACACACACACACACACACACACACACACACACACACACACACACACACACACACACA
>JBCAUA010833359.1:0-14056 GCA_038406235.1 Peronia verruculata
CAATATATAAGCCAGTAATTTCTCAACGAACATCAGTCAAGAGCCTGACGAGGGCGTAGAACGCCGAAAATTTGCACAAAACAACACAACTCAGCAGTGAAGTGCTTTAGCAAGAGAATTCTCTCTTCATTTCTTAAACACAGACAAAATGCTGCTCAAAAAAAACATAAACTCTCTCAAATACCTCATAATGTTCTTGGTTAATGTGAAAGCAAACATATCAGTGAAGTAATCCATATGTCAAAGGGGCATCCTGCTCTCTAATTTGTAATGTACATCATAATTATGACAGTTATCAAAAATGGGTTAACTTATACACAGAGAAGATTAACACTTTGACTTCCAGAGGAAGATTTGAAGATTTAGATGTCAGTTATGAATTATAGATATTATTTCCAGCTCTAAGACTCATGGGCCCAATGGGTAATTCTAAAGTTTTTGGCCTCTGAAGTGCTGGATAATTTGTTAAGTTTTAATGCAAGAAGGACAAGAGAATAAATGTTCAAATATGATGTGAGTTGTATATGCGCAAATTGTCACGAGTATTGTTGACGTCATGACCTACATTTTCTTTTAAGGCATCATCTGACCGTGACCAGCTCTCCAGGAATAAACAACAAAAAACCACGACCTCTCAGACCAAAGAATCGAGAAATGATCATAAACTGGTTCCAGAAGGAGGAGAAAGATAGAGGAACCATAAAGGATCCAGCCACTGGGAAAATAGCGGAATGGTTTCATGGTGAGCTAATGGGACAAGTTTTATTCCTAAACTTTCTTAAGCTTCGTGCAGACTGATAGCTTATGTGATGCTTCTCCAATTATTGATTCATTTCTTTCTAAATGGATTATCTATAGGTCTTTGCAGCATTAAGATATCAATAGATATAAATTTGTGGAGGGTCTTATAGAAAATTAAAAATGATGCTTTTTCAAATTACTTTTGTCTTTGAAGTGCTTTGTGATGACTGCTGTTTGAGAAATACAACTCCATTTGCCATTTAGCTGTAGCTGACATTTGCGATCCACTTTTTCAGTATTATCTCAGTTATGCATGAATATGACATAGCAGAGAAGAGGACAAATGATAACGTTTTAGTAAGTGAATTTGTGTCCCATCACTTGATACATATTCCTTGCAAGCATTTTGACAATATATGTGAAGTTATTTTCAGTTGTTAAGAGAGAGACAGATTAAATTCCATTTCTTTGAATATGCACTTTTTACAATAATTTTTTTTCTGTTAGGCATTATTAACAGGTCTGATACAGAGAAGCTTCTAAGTGGACAACCTGATGGCTCATTTCTGATTCGGGTCAGTGAGCGTGTCTGGGGCTACACTCTCTCATACAAGGAGGCTAAAGGCTTCAAACATTTCCTCATAGATGCCTCAGACCTGGGGTATCAGTTTTTTGGTGCTGATCAAACTATGCATAATTCCCTGACAGATCTCGTCAAGTATCACAAGGTAAGAAGCTGGATCATACCTATACATTTAGTTTTTTGTCAAAATACAGAGAGCCTCTGATAAACAGGGATGTCAAATTTCTTACATTAGCAGGATTTCCTACTTTTTGGCTGTCAGTAATTTCTCTGTTGGCCCCAAATCCGGTATTATTTACCATTAAAGTACTTCAGTTTTAGGTGTTGGGAAACAGTATGCCTGGAACTTTTCCTACTTTTTCATGTAGACAGATTGACATCCCTAGTTAAAGTTTTAAGAGCTAAGGGCCAGTAAGATCAAAACCACATTCTTTATACATTGCATTAGAATTCCTCTTGTGCCATTTCACTGGTACCAAAAATACAAGGTGTGTCCAGAAATCAGTCTTTTGTGTAAATGTACATGTTACATTTACAGTGAGCCTACCATTGACAACACCCTGTTGGCCTTTCATCCAGTGTTCCAACCACTGACCAGCATTTTGCATTTATATGCGAATATTATAATAAAAACTGCAACTTTGTTGCCCTGAAGAAGGACCAAGTTGGTCTGAAAATTTGGCACCCTCAATTCAACATCAAGAAGAAGTTATTTATAAGTGTTATTTGCTTTTTTCATTGTTTTTTCAAAATTGTTTAGTTAGTTGCTGGTTGGACAGTCTTTTTCTATTTTATAAAATAATAAAAACTGCAAGGTGATCATTGGCAAATGACCTTGAAATGAAGGTACAGTTGAGTCCACTCAAACCAAACTCTGATAATCTGATTTCCTAATAATTCGAATAAAAATGAAACAATAGGTTTTTTGTTCTTCTTTGTGCCCATTAAATGCCTCTCGCATAATTCGAAGCCATCGCTGTGAATTTCCTTGAAATTGAACCGGTCAGCACCGCCACAAAGGTAAAAATCAGCTTTTGTTCTCTCCATGTGGTTCCCACTCAACACAGAAAACAAAAAGACCATCATGGATGGGGCGAGAAAGATTAGGCAATTATTTTGCATAAATGTACTGTGAATGTGCCATGGTATGAAGTGGACCATGTGTTCAGAGGGGGCGGGGGGAGGAGAGAGGAGTAGTGATGCCGAGCAATCGATCGATAATCAAACATCTTCACAGAGCCATGTAGTGCAGGTAGATATGGTCAAACATATGCATGTATGGTACTATTGCTGTTGCGATACTTCATGTGTAGACAACCATAGGTGTTGCGCCTGTGTTACAATCATTGCGTGGCGGTTTAGCTCTAGTCAGTACAGTATGTACATTGTGCTTGCACTTTAGCCTGCGGTTGACTATTTCATAGACTAGCTCTACATGATGGCTTCCTCTGACCCATTAAAAAGAAAGAACATGGCTCTTTCCATTGAGTAAAAAATGAAAAATCTGCATGAAATAGACAGAGGTGCAATGTTAAGAAGGCCATAGCTGAAAAGTATGGCATTCCCCCAAATACGCTGTTGTTGGGAACATATGGAAAAAGCGGCAACCTCCTCATCTTTTTTTGCCCCATTGGTCATTCGAAAGTTGATTCCCTTGTTGAAAAAAAACTTGAAGACGAACTCATAAATGGAACCCATTAGGATGGTCCGGGCAAATTCGATTGAAGTGGGCTCGACTGTATATGTCTTGCGTCCAGGGCAAATGAGTTGGAAGTTGCACTGGACAATTTTGAGTTACATCTGTTTGTAACTATTTTCCGAATCGGATACCAAACTTTTTATCTTCTCTCCACAAAACAAAAATTCAGCCTTTTCTAACCTTGAAAAAAAATTTGGTATTTGAGTCAGAGAAAAGTTTAAAATGGCCATAGCTAGTGACCACCCGGCGTGACTTCTGACTCGTTTGCTCTGGGTGCAAGACATATCTGCTTGTTTATGTAAAAAAAACAATTAGTAACACTGACTAATGGTCAATGCAACTGAATGCCTGTGTGAAAGTAGAGAATTGGTGCTGGTTGGCTCGCCCAGCAGGCGGGGTAAACAGTGGGCAGAGGGAGGGAGGTTGCCCATTTGGTTAATGCTCAATACAGAATGACAAAATGGGTGTAGATGTGAAGCAGTTGATAACAACAATGTAGTAGCAAGCCATCGTATTGTATTGCCTTCAGCCCAAACTGACTAAATATCTTTCTAGAAATCCCTATATAACTTTAGCATTTTAACTGACACTTGCAGAGTTCCATATATCCAAACTATTGAGTGAAAAGTAAGGCTTGTAAATAAACATTTTTAGAAACTTTTTGGAAACTTGATTTCGATTTGTTCATTCTTATTCATGTCTTATAGAATGTATCATTAAAGTTATAAAAGCTCAGATAAATGTACAAATATGGTAATAGATTTTTTTAGTGGTCTTACATTTGGCAAGTTGAAAATAATTTCAGAGCACTGAAGAATTACTGGATCTCATGTTTGATGAGTTTTTTTTTTCACAGAAACTTTTTTTGAAAAGTCAATTTGGAACAACGAATGATAATTATCTTGAGACTTGTGTGTTTGAGAACAAATATCTGTTTCATCTTTCCAGGACAATTCAATCACTATCTCTGGTCAAGAAAAGCTGATGAAGGCCTGTGGCCAAACAGTGGACCCCCCAGATTACACAGATCTGTTCCAGCAGAGGACAGGACCTTCTGAATCATAACATTCAACTCTTGCATTCCCTTCTGTTTGCACAGCATGTCTTTCTTCTCTGTCTGTCAGCTAGTAGCATTTCTTAGTAAGAGCAGACATCAAACCACACTCTATTCTTTTTTTTCTTTTGCTCTTTGTATACAGAGAAACTAAAATTTGCCATAACTTTCTTAAAATATGTCAGTCAATACCTTGTTTTATTGCCATTGATAATGTTTCAGATTTTCTTTCTCATCCGTTATACAAGACTTTCAATATTCAATCTAACAATGGGAAGAAATCAGTACAATATCAGATTTTTCTTGTGTAATTTTTTTTTTTTTTTTTTAAATAAACTCTGGGCATTCTTCATTTTGGTGGGGAAAAAAAAGTAACTTAAGCTGTAACTCTTCAGTGCCAAGATCCTCACATTCAAAGCTGACTTTGGTGATGCCATGACCAGTAACATCCAAATGTTTGTATGGAGCCTTTATTGACTTCCAGCTCATGTCGGTCAGTTGCCTGATATGTTCAGAATGTTAGGATCAGCATTGCAGGGTATTTTACCTGTACCTGAGCCAAAACAAAGCTTTTGTTTTTATTTTATTTTAAAAATTCTGAAATTAATATGACTGTATAAAGGTGTGTTTTATCAATCTTATACTGTTCCTGTATCCCAAATGTGGGGAAAAATGTCAGATTTTGAACAGAACAGCTTGGCAGTGTCTTGGGATTTGCTGAGATGTCAGGGAAAAAAAAAAAAAAAGAACCTAGTCATTTACGGATGGAGTAGGTGAGAACAAAGAAATTACTAAATTAATTAATATCCGTGGGTTCCATGCATACCAGTTCCATATGTAATACATATGTTTAATGGCAGTTAGGAATTTCTCTATAGAGCAGCATAGATCACACAGTGTCAGTTGTGGTTACAAGAAATTAAATTTTTATAATTATAATATCATGATGCATTTGATCCTCATCATCATGAGTCTGAATTTGTGAATTTGTATTTTAAATCAAAGGAAGATGCATCTAAATTTTCTTCTTCTAAATCTTTAATTGGTAAATTTTTTTCATGGAACTTCTATATCGATCGCCTTACACAGGCATGATTTAAATAAATTATGAAAAAGTCCATTCGGCTTTTGTAAGATTGATTTGTAAAAAAAGGTTCCCAGCAATGTAAAATTCAGTATTGGTATGATCATGTCTTTTCATGTCATGCTCTTCTTCATGAAGAAGCAAAAGGGGTTGATTTGGCTATATTATGTCAATTATGAGTTTTTGTGAAGGAGTCTGCAGGGTTTTTTGTTTTTTCTTTGTTTTGTTTTTTTTACTAACAGGGGCATCATATTTAAAGACTAATACCAAGATTTTTTTTTTTTTTTTACATGATTGATTAATATTTATGATACATTTTGCTGGAGCTCTCCATTATTTGCGATGCGACACAATGAAATCAGGCGCTCATCAAAATGAGGTGATCAGAGAAATGAGGTTTTTTTTTTCAAGAGTCACTGAATTTTCAACGCAAATATTTTTTTGCACAAATTATTCTGCCCATTTGAAAATGTACTTTACAGTTAAATTTGCTGAAAATATTGAGTAAAGGTCCAGGAATTATAATTTAGTAATTAAAAAAGAATAACGAAATTGAACAGAAATTTTCTCACTGAGTTCAGCACTGGTAACAGGTTGTTCCCATTGTCTTTAATTGCAAATATCTCAACCTCTACTTATGGTAGCTCAAACATTTTTATCATTAACAGAAAAGGAAGTAAATAAGCTTAAATATGATACTTATAACTCTGTATGCTAAAAACAATTAACCAGCACCTGATGTCATCTTGTCATGGATGGTTTGTTTTCATTAAAATTAATTAAGCCAGGTAAATGTCCTCAGTAAACTCATTTTGAATCTCCATGTTGTGAGAAACTAAATCATATGGCAGCTGAAATCAGATTGTAAACAGTGGGGCAAACTAGCAGTTTCTTGATATAAAAATGCATGGAAACTTTCCCGATCTTTCTTGTTATCCTTTGTGTTGTTGCTGTCACAATAACGGCTTAACTAGCTGGACAATAATGACGCATATTGCATGAATTAATCATTCAAAGTGCACAGTGTTCCACAATATAAACAGAAAGAAGTACAGTGCCACTGTCATGTGACAACTCACAATGGAAAACAGACAGGGTGTTCAGTTCCAGAGATGAGCACAGGGAGATTTAGAGCAAGGCTATATCTTTTCCCCATCTGGCATTGGGATTTATCATACAGGACATGAGCAAAATCATATTCAATGCATCTTCAGTTTCCAGCTTGGTCTGCTCACTCTCTTGCCTTATGTCAACTTTTATATTTCTGACAATTTAAAATACATGGCCAATTTCTCTGTTTGAAGTTAATATATCTTTTTTTAATTTTACACCGCTGTTTTTAAACAGACTTAAACCAACTTTTATTGTCGATTAATTTTAGCATCTTTCTCTGTGCCTTTCATTTCTATTACATTTCATATTTTTAAGCATTCACCAGTGCATAAGATTTACCATAAGCTACAAAATGTATTCATTCGTAGATGCTGTTTTTATTTTGCACCATTTTATGATTCCAGTAGTTTACAACAATGCATTTTATTTTGTGAAATATGCTGTTCATAAAACCATGTAGTCATTCATAAATGTGGAGTGCTGCAGTGCAATCATATTTTGTGTTTTGTAGGTTATATAATTCATTTTATTTAGTTCTTTTCAGAACTTGGATCATTTGCAACAGAATCTTTCCTACAAAGTTTGAATTAGGATTAGCTGTAGGATTTGGCAAGCGCTTGCCTTTTAGCATATTTTGAGGTACTGTTAAAATGTAAATCATGAATATTAGAAGCATCAGTTTCTTTGTTTCAATCTGAAGTCTAAGCTTTCAGATTCGCCAGAGATATAAATGGACAGCATAGGTACTCCATTGCCAAAATTTGCAATGCATATATTAGGATTATACAAGAATGATTATATTTGCTTTTATCTGTCATCATTAGGATGGTTTTGGATTTGAATTGACATAGCTTGTATTAACTTAATAGGATGGTTTGCTATCAATGTTTGTGATGTCTTAGGTTTGTGAATAGTATAGATTAATTGAACATTTTAGAGTATAGGATGGACGCAGTCCCACCGCCTATCTTCCCATTTCCATAAAGATTCCCTTCATTCATTGAAACAATTTTTCATTTATGAAATCAGTCCTACACGTCCTTATTGTTACACCCTTATCGTTATATTTGGGTTGCTCAGGAAAATTAGTGAAATCAGATTGTTCAATCAGAAAAAAATTGTTCAAATAATTTGTTTATTAGTTTGTGGACAACTAGTTGGGCTGGTCAGTTTAGTAATATTTTTGTCAAGGACTTTTCTATGGTTTTGTGAAGTTTTATACAAACTCCTAGTATAATGTGTAAAGTTGAACACATAATGAGACAGTTGTGATGATATTTAATGATAGAACTGAATGGGAAAACTACATGCACTTTGCCATTTTGCATACAAGGGGAGAATGGTCTCATTTGAGCAGTAAATCAAAGGAAGGAAAGATTCATTTCTCATGCCTTACAAACAAATTCAAAATGCTGAGCTGCTGCAAATCTTGCCACCATTTGATAATTTTTTTATTTTTTTTTTACCCATGGCCTGTTTGTCATCCTGAGAAATTGTCAAACAATGAATTATCTGCTGTTGTTATGCCTGTATCCATGGTAATCAGTGCTTATCACTGAAAATTTCGATTGGGTAGAAAGCTTGGGTAGATGATAGCCATATGTCTATGGTTCACTGGCTTATGGTTGTCATTGTTTAGTCCATCCATTTCTGCATTGTTTCAACGTTTTATTCTTTCTTATTATGTTATCAAAATATAGATCACTTAAAAGCAATGAGATATTAGTCAATGAAGATTGTATTGATATAAATGTATACGTATATGTCCAGTAATGTTGTCTTGATAGCTTTGGTGAATATTTGTTCATCATAGGTGGGGAATCCATATATGTATGTGTTAAGAGACAGCTGAAATTCGTGTTACATTGGCATGTGAAAACCTGCTAAATGACATAATGTGCATGCTGGATTCCTTCAACCATCTCTTGAATTGTCTGTAACATTGCAAGAATTTACTTCATTTTTCCAAAAAGTTGACTTTTTTATAGAAGGAGTTTGGAATACAATAATTAATAGGCTATTGATTTTAAATTTTCACATTTATTTTGTATTTTTCAGTCAGAGCTATGTTTTTTATTTTTTTTATCATGAGTGTGTTTAACAGAGTAGCTTTAAGATCAGATTTGTTCATCTCATAAGTTAACGGAATTTTAAAAAAAAAAAAAATGTAATGTCATAACATAAAATATGTCAATAACTTTGTGGGTGAATGAATTACAATTAACACAGATTGAGCTCTTATGACATGATCAGTCATGGTCACATAGGGAAAATATAAGACATTGTACATCGATGTCCATTTCTTAGCCACTTTTTCTTCTGCTGATATTAACATGCTTTAAAATGTGATAGTGATTCTAGTCTTAGACTTGTCAGTCTCTCTCCACTGAATCATGAGAATTTATGATGGAGGAAAAGTGCAGCATAAATTGGATTGGATGCTAGATTTAACATGGCATTTTGTTACCTTCTTCCAGTTGTAAAGGTCAGTTTTCCCTCTCAAGTCAGCTGGCTCTCTTCAAGACCAAGGATGATACATTTATGTCCTGAGGACATTAGCTGTTTAATGTATTTCTATAATGTTAATTTGAATACACATCAGCATTATTTTGTATGCCTTAGACAGACTTTTTGAATTCATGGTATATTGTAGCAGTAGTATAGGTGAAGTGAATCTTGTGTGACTGCACCATTTTTTTTCATTTAGCGGAGATGTTTTGTACAGTATATGAGCGGTGTATCTTTGCCTTCACGTCACACAGTCTGGTGGATCGTTGGGATGACACACTGAATCTGACAACCAGTTCCTTCCATCCTTTCACCTCCTTGTCATCCTCATGGTATCATCCTGTTTCCAATCTGTCCATTCCTGCATGTTATTTTCCCATGTCTTTTTCTATATCTAAGTATAGACTTGTGGTACATGTACTTATTCAGGGTTCAGCTGAATGATTTAGATTGAAAACCTTGTGGCCTATACCCTTTATTCCTTTGCACTTCAGAAGTATCCCTCTGAATAAGCACAGGTGATCAACACTTCCAAGAGCCAGTCCCAAATGCAGCTAAGTTCTACAACAGAGAAGAAATCGCTGAAATCCTTCTGGTTTTTTTTTTCTTGGAAATGAATATAATTCTCATAAATATTTTTCCGTTAGAGGATCTATGGTGATTTGAACAGAGATATGGCAGAAAACAAATGCCTTTTTAAGTTGTAGTCACAACAGATGTGCCTTCAATAGATGTTTTAAGTCATTACGGAGTGGATCTGTTCAGATTGATAACTAGCTTAAGATCAGGACTTGCCCACACAAAGATTGCAGCCTTGGTAGACATACATCTGTATCATTGAATGTAGAATAGAGCACCGCTGAGCACCTTGAACTGAGAAAACCAACAATGGGAAGAAGGTAGTAAAATGCTAATTTGTATCTAACATCCGGTCAAGGTTTCATTTATGCCTCAAAAATCTTTCACAGCAAATGTACAAGTAAGGTGGATAGAAAAACAGATACCAGCCATGTATTTGCATAGCAGGTACATTCCACAGTATGTAATCAGTATCATTTCCAAATTATTAAAACTGCTGAAAGAAAGGCTTGGTCAAGGTACTTCATATATATATTTTTTTTTTTTTCAAGTTTTATATAAATCTGAAATTGTTTTCTTTCCTTAGTTGTGAAAACTTACTTTGAAAGTGTCAGAAGAATCTGCTGGGCTGTCAGTGTTTCTATGACATTTATTGGTTTTCAAGAAATCGCAGTGATTGGCCTATATTAAGATATAAGACGAGTGTCTTGGTTATTAAAATGGATGTTATTCAAGGAAGAATAACTGTACGATGAACAAGTCTTTATGAGCCCAGTCAGTCCTTTGATACTTTTAGGTTTACCCATCAGTATCACCAGAAAAGATGAAAATCAAATTTGAGAGGCAAAATTTCTATTCTTTTATCTTTGCTCATATGTCAAAGTATTGCATATTTTACATTCTAAAATTACGTGGCCTTATTTTCATCTTTGTAATGTTACTTTGCTAATGATTTGGCCTGCCTTTCTTCATTCCTCCTTTACCCCTGGAGGGGATTTGTTGTTATTTTTTTTTTTATATATATAAAAAAATGTGAGGTTGATGGCTCAGTGGTATATCATTTCTGAAAGATGTCTGCAATTATTTATTTATTTTTTACTTTTTTTTTTCAGTAATGAATTCAACTGCCATCATTGTCTGTATGTGACGCTGAGTTTTTTAGTTTTTTGGGGTTTTTTTTAGACGAACATTTTAAAGATGGCCTATAATATAAATAAACAATTTTTTTTTTCTGGTGGTTTGTACAGAGATTTTGCATTTATCCAATAAATTTACTCAAGAAATTTAGATCTTTGAAGTAGTTAATCATGCATGTAGTTTATTATTAAAATGATGGTGAATCCATGGCATGAAGACCATAGCATCTGATTATTAGAGCAGATTGTAGTAGCTTCTTTATGCTTCGGTGAGAGCAGTAGTGAGCTTGTCGGTGCAATGGAGCAAAAGGCAAAACCGAAATGGAGAAATAGGTTGTTTTCTCTGATTTTGTATACAGCTTCCATTTGGTCAGTTGCCCAGACACTCCAGTGACACACAGAGATCCGTGTACTTCAGTAACCATTGTATGTGTAGTTTCATTTACTTATTCTTGTTGCACTGTGGATACTTTTTTTTATTGTTGTTATTTAATCAATATTTTACTCAAATTTTTGTCCACAGTGTTTGCTAAATTTCAACACCTTGTAATCTGGGGGTGTTTTAGTAGATACGTATAAATAGTTGGTTGTAAAAATTGTATAGTTCATAGCTCATGTGCGAATGAGATTTACCTGAATCACATTCTTCTTCTCAACCTCTTGTTTAGATTGGGGGATTAGAGTAGAGGAGACGGCTGTTCATTCGATCAGGATTTAGTCTAGATGGTGTCGGAAGTCATATGTAGGCTTCTTTTACCCTTTTCAAGTAAACTTTTATGAATAGAAATATTTACCAGCAAAGTGGTGTCCGGTCTAATCGGTAGTCTTGGTAAGAAGGTGGAACAATCTCTCTCATCAGTCAGTGAGTTTTGACTTTGCAGAAACTTGCAGAGTGATGAATAGTCGTCAAATAAGTAAAGAGCTTTGAATATTCTTGACATATGAGGATAGAGAGCACTGGTGCTTCTCAAAATTTTAAACATTTTCATAGATCAAGCTGCACATGTTTCCACTGATTCCAAATAAGTTTCAGAATGTATGTCGGACATCAGCTTTATGTGATTTGCATTGAACGAAAGTTCCAAATTTTGATCAAGGGATGTTTTTCTCCAGAGCAACACACAAAAAAAAAAACATGATAGGCAGATCTTTACGTGAACTGTCTATGTTTTTTTTTTTGGTGTTGTTGTTGTTGTTTATGACAGGGTAGCACTTATTACTGCTTCTTTTAAGTCACTGTGTTTTTTTAACCTCTTTTTTCATGGTGTCACCATATTACGTTATAATGATCTTCAAAATGATGTAACACGCATTTTAAATCATTCAAGTGATAGCTTAAAATTGTTTTCATATTGTGGTGCAAAAAGAATTCACATGAAATATGACAGTAGATGTGGACTGAGAAAAGATGGAAAGAAAATTTCAGAATTAATCCATGTGTGTTCACATTGCCCAAACTTTCTCTCTTCTGTTGATTATTTGCTCAAGCCCAAAGCCAGTTTATTAGTGGTTTGTTCCCAAACTTTGTTACAGCCAAAAAAAATCTGCCTTTCTCTTACCCAGCATGAATCATTATACATCTATGTGATGCAGCATATTGAGAAACGTTTTGTTTGTATATTTGAGAAAGTGAAGGCCTTTAAAAATTTCAGTTCAAATCTGACAAAAATGTGGTAATCTGATTTTGAATGATCATACATGTATCAAGAAAGTCCTTCTCAATAACATTTATAAAAGATTTTGATGAAAATACATGGACCGTATTTCTTATAACTATGGAGGATGAATAACATTTGAAGGACATTAAAAGTTGGTCTTGATCTATTAATTTATGCAGCTAAGAAGATCAGCTATGAAGAGGTGAATTTGAGCTGATTGTTTCAAAATCAGAGGTTTCAAAAATGTTCAGAAAAGTTTATGGTCAATACTTGCAAAGTTCTCTGATAGTAGCATTGCACTCTCAGATGATCTGCTAAATGCAGAATTCAGCTTTAAAAACTTTAGTTATATAGCAGACAGAGTCTGTCATAATTAAGCGGCTAGAGTCTGAAACACATACAAAAGATGTTTTCATTTATTGGATGTGGAGCGATCTGTTTGCATCCTATTCTTATTTTTTGCATGTTTTTGTTTTTCTTTCAGATAAGTGGTCGCCTGTCTCAGGCATCAATGAGGTATTTTGAGAAAAATCACATGACGGAGGATTTTAGCTCACACGCTGATTTGTTTACATGCTCTGCGCATGGCAGACAAATCTTGACGAATGATTCAGACCTGTCACATCATATAAACAAAGCCACATATGAGTGATGTTGCCTCGGTCATGTGACCGATCTCGAAATACCTCATTAGCCCACTAAACAGTAGGAGAAGTGCACTTTATTTATGTTGAGTTTGTATTTTATTTTTTCTCTCTCTCTCTTGTAATGTATCTTATTCTCTTATTTGTCAGGTTAAGACATCAAAAGAAAAAGTGCCATTTTTTTTTTTTTTTCCTCTAATGGATATTTGCATTCTAAATTTTACAACTTACCATACCAACAGTACGGTATACTTTAGAGAGTAAGACTATTCCTCCCAGGCTGAGTTGTATGACATTTACATGACTGACATTTGCAGGTCTTTTTGTGGAGCCATGTTGTTGTACACATAAATCTGATTTCAAATTTGCACAAAAAATTATTGATTTATGAGGGTTTTTTATCAGGTGTTTTCTGTCCCCTTCTGTGCGGGTCCAATTGACCATTATGTGCTTGTTCACAGTTACATGTATTTTTATTTTGCAATGAAAAATTTCATGATTTATAACATTAAGAGATAATATCTTCTGTAAGATCAGCTGAGATTAGAAGATGTAATATTACTGTAACAAGACTGTTAAATATTTTTTTTAGTGAAAGACACTATGGTATTTTGTGGTACATGTACTTTCTTTGTTTACAAAATGCATGTGGTGTTGTCTTTAGTTGAGGAGAAGATAACCTTTGATGAAGAATTTTGAACTAGCAGTCATAATTCATATTCCCTATTCTCATATAGATTAGAACGTTTCCACTGCCTGTTAGTACAGCCTGTCCTGACGTATATAGTTAGAACAGCGTACATTTGGCTTGTTGTATACCATTTCTGACCTACATATTTATTAAGGTCCACCCTTTGTAAGATAATGACACCCGGTAAATTTTGAAAGCATAATTGTCAATGATAATGTGATTCCTAATCAAGAAACAGTACTTTCGTACATTCATTGGATTCATGAGCTTGAGTTCTATAACCCCTTTTTTCTTTTTTGGTTCTGTTTATACAGTTTGAAGGTTTCGGGTACAGATGCAATATTAGTAGTAACAGCATTTTGATTCTTCACGTTCAGTTCTGATTTGCATGTATCATGTATGTTTGCGACACATTAAAACCATTATTCAAATGACTTGGTGAGACATAAAATCATTATTGAGTCAATTGAGTTCCCTCTGAGTGCAATTTTGTTGTTGTTGTTGTTGTTGTTGTTGTTATTGTTGTTGTTGTTGTTGTTGTTGTTGTTGTTGTTGTTGTTGTTGTT
>JBCAUA010833370.1:0-14053 GCA_038406235.1 Peronia verruculata
TGATTAGTTCACAGACCTGTGATTCATTTCACTTCAATTTTCATGTTCTCACTCACAGTAAAACATCTCCCATAGAATAACGTAACTTCATAACTTTTTAAATCGTTCAAAGAACAAAAGAAGAGAGGAAGAGAAAGAGAGAGAGAGAGAGAAAGAAGAAGAAGTGAGACAGAGAGAGAAGGAGAGAGAGAGAGGGAGAGGGGGAGAGAGAGAAAGCGTCAAAGAGAGAATGAGAGGAGAGAGAGAAGGCGAGAGAGAGAGAGAGGAAGAGAGAGAGAAGGAAAGAGAGAAGGAGAGAGAGAGAAAGAGGCGAGAGAGAGAATGAGAGAGAGAAGAAGAGAGAGAGAAGGAGAGAGAGAAGGAGAGAGAGACTGAGAGAGAGAAGAAGAGAGAGAAGAAGAGAGAGAAAGAGAGAGAGAAAGAAGAGAGAGAACGAGAGAGAGAAGGAGAGAGAATAGGAGATCTCGAGAGAGAGAAAAAGAGAGAGAGAAGGAAAGAGATAGTGAGAAGGCGAGAGAGAGAGAATGAGAGGGAGAGAAAGAGAATTTACCATCTCCTCCCACTTCTCTTGCTATGTTTTCACAGGCAGCGGAGAGCCGGTACCTGTTTGAATTATCTTTATCACTCTTGGTGTAAATAAATGGTCTGCTCCTCACAGAAGCGATGGGTTTTTCGTCGTCCATGTTTGAAAAACAAGAACACATGTGCTGAAATATCTAAAGGAGTTCAGTCCCTTGACCCGGACTGCCGGGAATTATTCGGTTTGCACAACCGGAGAAAACACGGCCCTGAACACACGGGTCGGGCCGGGTGTACTATGCACGTCTGGAACCGTGGCAGTGATCAGAAAAAGGGATTGGCCTGAGCACGATATTTTCTCCCGGACGGGGGAGACACGGCCGTGTTCGGCACGGCCGGGTCCGGGTCCACTATGTACTTACACTAAATGAAGTGAATTTATTATGTAATCATAGCTCAAATAATAATAAAAATAATTACAGATTTTGAATCAGCGTGTCTAAATTAGAGCGGGCTACGCGTACACGTCTCGATTTGACGCTTAATAAAAAAGATAGCAATTTATATTTATCCCTACCCTAGATCTAGTCTATATAGGCCCCACGGATAAGATTGCTGGCACGCGAGCAGAAGCTTCTCACTCGACGTGTCTCTGCATCAGGGTAGACCCACACCGACGTCGGGCGGGACGGTCAGAACGGACCGTTTTCCGGTGCAAAAAGCGCCCGCAGAACAGTAACAACAGGTAATTTAAAAACGGTAGTCCATCCACCGAAACCGGACGTCCCGGATCGGACCGTTTAGGAATGAACGTATTCATTCCACGCCGCCCGCCAGGCGAAAACGGAGATGGGTTTTTGTAGATCATGCCTCTATAAATTCTTTCCCTTTTCGCGCCACATGTCTATAAATAGGAGTTTGTAATCCATGTAAAGAGGTGGAGGGGAAGCTGTTCTCAGAATTCAGTCTAGATAGACCATGGACGATGAAAGTCTGATTATCTGTGTGCAAAATCGACCATCGATATACAACATGAAAGATCCGCTTCATCACAATCGAGACTATAATCAAAAGATGTGGGAAGCTATTGCTCATGAGATGAAATCTGAACGTCAGTTTTATTATTGTTTCTTTTTTGATATCGTCGTCATTGCCTTTGTTGTTGTTTGTGGCGATGGTGATGGTGATGATGATGATGATGAATTGTGAAGGAAGTGGTGGCAAACTGAGTTTAAAGTTTTGTATGATAATATTAACAATGAGAATAATTTTAACACATGTATAATGACAATACACTGTTCTTTATTTTTAAAATTATTTGAATGTTTCACATATTTATTTCCATTGCCCCCCCCCCCTCTCCTTCCATCCCTCTCCTCACCCCTCTTCCTCACATTTTATTTTTCCCTCCTCCTACTCCCTTCTCCCAACACTCCTCCATCCATCGTCCATGCCCTCCCACAATCTCCCATTCATCTCCTTATCCCTCCTTCCATGCTCTCCCTCGCTTCCCACCTCCATGTTCCAATCCCGTTGGTGACTGTCCGTTTCTCGTATGATGTCTCTTCTCGTGCCCCTTCTCTTTCCGCTGTCGAGCTGTGGATCACTTCCCAAACAGCCAAGGTCAAGGCTTTGCTGGCGAGAAACGAGTACTCGGCTCGTATCCACTCCCAGGTAAAAGGGCGCGAATGTGAATAGATTTCTTCCAACGAAGCCAACGGCTGGAAATCCCCTTTGAATTTTATTGGGGGGGGGGGGGAGGAGGGAGGTACAAACACTAAAAAACGCACGTGCTGACAACTGTTCTAGGATTTCGTGATGGAGCGTAAAAAATATCAGTGAGTGTTTTTTCAGCAAGGGGATACAAACACTCCACCAGGGATCTCTAGGTTTTTGCTTAGTCGAATATGGCCACTGAAAATAATTGGGATTCAGGTTGAAAGGTGAGGGGGGGGGAGGGTCGAAAAGAACCGGTAAAACAGGGATGTTCGGAGCTAGGAAGATGAAACTGCGTGCAACATGTGATGGTGTCCGGGAGAAGAAATGCGTTCAAGGTCTTTTTTAACAGTTTGCAGCCCGGCTCACACCTACCCCCACCCCCCTCCGTCCCTCGCTACATCGCCTTCGATCTCCCAGGCAACAGCGAATTTACAAGCAATGGATTGCGAAATTCTATATCGATTTGCCGCAAAATATATATATTAATATTCTTTTGCACACCTCACCCGGTGCAGCACGGTGCAGACTGCGTGCGTCCCAGCAGTGTGTGCGTGTGCCGTGTGTGCGTACGTGTCTGTGTGTGTTTGTGTGTGTGTGTGTGTGTGTGTTGCGCCATATGTAAACATAGATCTGAGTGTGCAAAAAAAAAAAAAAACACTTCTATCCTCTTTTTCCTCTTAGACCATTTTATCCTACCAATAGCTGTTGAAGCCCACCCCCCCCCATCCAGCACGCGCCTCCACATCCCCTCCTCCCCCTCCCACATACTGACATTTGCAAACTTAGTTGTTTTTAACGCCATTGCCGTTGTTTTGAAGAAAAATTGGTATTCGATCTTTGAAAGCTAACTTATCGTCAGGAGTCCAATTCGCGAAAAGCGAACAAAGAAAAATGCTGGTATGAGTTAATTTTCATAGAAAAGTCTTAACTCCATACAATCCCATCCTTCTCAATGCAATGACAGTGGCACTTAACGACAATGACCTATTTTCATCGCCGGCCACATTACCATACAAATGTGAGGCAGTCCCAGTTACTTCAACTGACGTCACAGCTTTGTAACATCACTAATAGTTGTTATCTGGAGATTAGAAATCTCCATCGATGCAAATTCCTACACGTTCTTGTAACACTATCTAGTACTTTATTTCGACTGGGATTAAACGTTCTCAAGAAGGGAGCAGCATTTTCCGAAAAAGCTCATTCGACAGAGTATGGTCACGTCACACAGTTCTGCCAGGCGAAAACATTTCTACCAGGAGCAGGGGGGGGGGGGGGGCAGAGCATGTATAGAAAAAGATGAGTTTATAATCTCATGGAATGGACAGGCTTGAGCTTCGCAGAGTTAAGGTAGCCGTAGATCTCAACAATGATGGATGTCATAAGTGGATCCCACACCCCTCCCCCCTTCCCCCTCCTATGATGGATAGGAAGAAAGGAAGGAGAGAAGGAAAGAATGAGGGAAGAAAGACAAGGAAAGGAAGAAGGAGCGATACGGGGCACATACCTCCTCATTTTGCGTCCTGCCGTATGAGGTCGAAGGTCACAGTTTGCTTACATGAAGTCTTCTGTTAATGCTATCTTTCTTGTGCACTGCAGTCTTTGTTCGATTCGATAACAAGTCTACTGGCATCCTTATTCTTCCATTGACTTGCAAACTTCTGCGCCATGATCAGAGTGAGTGCATTTCTGTGCTATTATATGGCCACCGAATGTTGGATGTTTGTCTTCTCCGGGTCCATGCTGTCCTCTGTCTTCCAAGGCGCTACTTTTCTCCGTTGTAATGCTCTCCGTCACCATTAAACTTGAAACTTGAAATGTAGTGTTGAAGGCCGTTTCGGCCTATTCACTTTCCCTCGTAGAACTTAGTGCTGCATGCGTGACTAGTCAGTACAGATGCATTTTGGGTCATACAGGATCAGCAGGCTAGCCCGGTGAGCATCCAGCCTACTAGAGTGTTCACATTATCTGCTTCGGTGATTGTCTCTGGTAGGCTATTTCACATTGTTACAATTCTTTGGGAGAAGTATTAGAAAGCGTACAGTTTCTTTCTTGTAACAACGCAGCCAAAAAAATGTTTCATGGCTTAAATTACGCACCGCTGACCTTTCTGCTCTGCTGCTTGCTAAACATTATTTGTCAAACAAAGATCTCTGTGTACAATGTACACATGTAATTCTTCAGCAGTGAGCTCCATCTCTGTGAAAAAGACTGTTCTCGTGCAAACCTTTCCCTCTTCACACACATTCTGCTTAACATTGTCAAGTGGAACATGTTTGCTGATCACACACTGAAGAAAGTTCACCATCACGTTGTTTTTGTTGTTGCTGTCATTGTATTGCTGGTTTTATCGGAGAGAACATTAGCGGGTATCGGACTCTTCAATACCTCAAAATGTGTTTTAAATGAAGAGATAATACAACGCGATTATCAGGTATTGAATCGATACCGGTATAATAAAATATTTTGCACAGTTCGGGAATGGTCGAACATGGGAAAAGGGACATCATCTGAATTCAATCTCACTTTTTAAATAATCCATTATTAAATATCTCGTGTACATAGAATCAGAATTTTATAATCATGAAGATACGTAAAACAATGTTAGAAGAAAATGAAATAAATCAAAGCATGAGTGAATTTGTCCAACTACGAAGTTAATATCTGTCTTTATTCGCAATTCATCCTTCCACCATAGTCTTGCACGGGTAGGAATGTTGCGACACATAAGCAAAGCCTTTCCGTTCTATGAGTACAAGGGGACGCAGTGGCTCTGCGGTATGGCGTGTACTCATGGAGAGAACAGATCGGGATCGACTCGCGGGTCCCCCATCGGGGATGGAAGGACACGAAGTCGAAAACCAGCAGTTTTTTGTTCAGTGACTCAACAGTTCCTGGCTTTCTGTGAGTAAGGAGCCCGATGTCTAGCCTTCTCGAATAAGGGCAAAAATATTTCGGAGGTCCCGTTTCCGCACGTTAAAGAACCCTTGGCAGTTGAAAATCGATGGAAGAGTAGGCTAACTGTCGCCGTCCAAATTTGTACCCACAATACTTCTCATCAAAAATTGGCAACTTTGAAAAGCCGATAGAATCTTATTTTCACAGGACTGAAAGGCGTAAGAAAAATTATAAACAAATGAGTACATAACAGCCACTCAGGTGGTTACGGGCTTCTCTTCCCATGCAGCGTAGAGGTCCGGCTTGGCCAGGGTACTCACACAGTTGATATCGCCCTGTCCAACCGGCAGTACAGCCTGGGGTTTGGTGGGCTTCATCCCCTTACACTGTCTCTCTGCTAAGGGATTAATGAGTCGGCGGGAGTCTGGTCGGAGGCAGACCGGACGAAAAAACACGGACATAACCTGTTTTCTTTTTAGATTCTGAGGGAGGCTAGCTCGGGATCGGCCATGTCATGGGGAAAATGCCTTCGCAACCACATACTCAGACTGCATACTGGCCTACGACAGTGGAGGGTATCAGTGTGCTGTGATACCCGTGCCACTTTTTGTTTTTTCCTTCGTGTGCGTTTTGTTCAGAGCAAACCAAATTTTTCTGGGTGGCCTCCATTACGAGACCCCTTGCGAAGTTCAATTTGTGTTTTTTCATCCGGAGTATCTCGGCCTGACCAATATACTCAACAATACGAATGATCTTCCACCCTTGTGGCTGGTTTTGGCTGACGTGCTGACTTGTTCTTTGTTGGTATAATATGCCTTTTATTAGATATCTTACCATGAAACGTGGGATTTGAGCGTGTTTGAAAAGTCAGAGTAATAACTCCTGACTAATATATTTTTGTTTCGTTTTACGGTAAGCTCACTGTGAACACTGATCAACACAAGAGATTTTATTTTTTAGCAGTATTTTTAACCTTCCTGCGTCAGATTGTTAACACATAATCAGTTTTTATCTAAATTTTACAAAATCGTGACGACCTGGTCCGGGCTGATTTCGCATTAAAAGGTCTGCCATATAACGTCTCCAATGCCAGATCCCCTCCCTACACCCCGGCCTCCCCGCCCCAGCTCTTCCTCCTTCTCCTCCAACCAGAATTTATTTGCAGTTTCCCACAATTCAATGGCATCATGAAAAGTTTGAGCTGAACTTTGTTGTACAATGCAAATCTTTCCTCTTTTTTGTTTTGCTCAAATACAAACAGCTGATTTAAAAAAAAAAATGCAACATCCTTCTCTTCAGTCGTGGTTGGCATGTGTTGTTTAAAGATGTCTTTTCAACTGGACATTGCTTGGACCTCACACCAAGATAGGTGAATTGAAAGGGAGTTGGGGGTGGTGGTGGTGGTAGTTCTCTGTGTTACCTTTAAATGTTCGCGTAAGATCAAGGAAGTATTTTATCAACACAGCTCTATCTCCAGTAAAATATTCATATAGATATCAGCATGGATGAGGCTCGCAAAGGAAAACATCGAAACGTTCATTTATTCTGTGTCTCAAAGACAATGCCGAAGAATGGATCGACCAGATTATCATCGCATTCTTGCAAAGAACAAATCATAAGTGAAGAAGACAACGACAGGCCACGGATCTGCATAAACAAACGCTTGGACAGTGATACGAGGAGACAAAGTTACTTATGGCTGGTAAGATTGTATCAAGATCATGAAGTTTTTGATGTAAAGCCATGGCCCTTGTTGAAATTGAAAGACAGATTAGAAACACCTGGTCCAAAGCATTAAGACAATGAACAAGGACTGGCACCTACAAATCCTCGCATTCAAATGAGATTATTCCATAAGAAAAGAGTGCATTTGTTCCCCCGAGTTTTTACAATATTTTTACGCCTGTGTTATTGAATTTATGAGGAAAATGATCCCCGCTATCTTTACAGCATTATGTGAGCATCTCAAGGCATGTCTGCAAGGATGCATTAGAAGGTAAGGTGGAAGGACAGCGCAGACAAGGAGGACAACAACTTACATCGATGGATGACATCAAGACATGGACAGGACGATCAATGAGGGAGTGCTCGATCGAAGCAAAGAACAGACATAGCTGGAAGGTCATTTCACGTCAACCTCGAATGAGATGACACACATGGATGGATGGATGGAGCATCTTTTTAATTGGCTTTTGCATGGTTCATTTGTGTATCCACTGCTCAAAGTTACTATATATCATACGCATGCAAAACGATTTCAGATCATTGTATTTTTCTATGGTATGATTTCAGTTTCTAGTTTGCAAAAACAATAGTCCATGCCACGCCCGTGCTTTGCCATAACAGCGAAGGAAAACGTGGTTTCTAAGACGATAGGAAACAGTTTAGCTGGCAAAGATCAGGTAAGATGAAAGACCAGATTTCGAGATAAATTTAGACATTTTCAAAAGCCGGAGGTAAATTTGGTATAATAGCTATAACACTCTTCTAGCACCGAAGAGCTGAGCAGGACAGACCTAGTTGTGGAGTGACAGCTAAGGGTTTCGATAAGAAAGCTGATTGTTAAATAAGCCAGCAAAGCACCAGGTGTCTTATTATCATACCGGCAGTTCGATGACATCAGCCGAAATGGGGACAGATGGTATCGATTCTCCTCTTTACTGCGACTGTCCCAAACATCTCCTGCCTGATTGATGGTTTTATTCCCCAGAGCAAAACTGATCTACAGATACAGTCAAGGACTGTGGGCATAGCTCAGTCTCAGTTTGGCCGGAAATCGAACGGCTTTTCATTAAGCTTTTTATGAATGAGCTGACGTTTTTATTTTTTCCAAAGAACCAGATCGTGTCGACATGGCAGAAAAAAAAATGTATATACGCCTACACAAAGCGTTGTGATCCAATCTACTACAATAACGACCACAGGTTAAGGTGAATTGACACGGTCATCTCACAAGTGCTGAAGTTATTACCTGAGAGATTTTAAGAAAGCAATAACAGAAAAAGGTCATATTAGAGCCTAGGGCATGTTAGTCGTTTAGGTGACATAAACAAGCAAACAAACAAACAAACAAACAAACAAACAACGACAACAGCGATAAAACACACACACACACAGACGCACTTCCGTTTAAAAGTGTATTGTCTTCAGTACCACTGCTCTTGCTTTGAGCTAACTGCAAGTTCATATGGAGTTAAGACAGATTTCAATTAAAATGAAGACAATCCTAAATACTGACTTTGTCTTTTTCACTTTCCTGAATCTAGCACTTAAGACATATTTGGCTTTGAAAGACACAAATGCAATTTTCCCCTTTGGACAAGTAAGATTTCATTTTTCGATTTCTCATCTGAGAAGAATTATAAAATACATGTATTTCTTATTTTACCAATAATGTATGGAACATTGAAGGCCGGGGGGGGGAGGGGGGCATAGTAAAAACCCAAATCCCCCTTCCTAACCATAAACATCCCTTCCCACTGGCAAATTAGTCAGGCAGAAGCAAAGCCGTGATCGTATTTCTAGTATGTTTTCAGGTGCTCGGATGGCATGGTGAGAACACCAGTCAGTATAGATATATAAACAGCAAATAATAATAATAATAATATTGTAAAGTAATCTAAATTGTAACACAGATGGATAATAGATATTAGCCTTCCTCCCTGCCCTAATCCCCCCCCGTCCGCCCCACACATACACACCATAACTACAATATCAGGAGCAAACAAAATTAACAACAGTAGCAACAATCACACGTAATACAAGTCCATCCATCCATCCATCCATCCATCCATCCATTCATCCATCCATCCATCCATCTGTTCGTCCGTCCGTCCGTCCATCCGTCCGTCCATCCATCCATCCATTCATCCGTCCGTCCGTCCGTCCATCCAACCACCCATCCATCCATCCATCCGTCCGTCCGTCCGTTCCTCCGTCCGTCCATCCATCCATCCATTCATCCATCCATCTATCCATCTGTTCGTCCGTCCGTCCGTCCGTCCATCCGTCCGTCCATCCATCCATCCATTCATCCGTCCGTCCGTCCGCCCATCCGTCCGTCCATCCAACCATCCATCCATCCATCCGTCCGTCCATCCGTTCCTTCGCCCGTCCATCCATCCATCCACCCATCCATCCATCCATCCATTCATTACTCACCAGGACAAAGCCCTCAGTCCTTCATCCAGTCCACTGGCGTATTCCTCAGGCGGGTGGTCAGAGTCCAGTCCATCCAGCAGGTTCTCCTCGGACTTGGCACTGGCCAGACGCTGGCGGATCAGCTGTCGCTTCTTGGTCTCTTTGGCCATGGCGATTTCCCTGTAAAACAATAACAGGGCGGAAATACAGAAGTTACCAAGGCACTGTAAACAAACTCGGAGGCCCAATCCACACTTATAACTCAAAGCCACTGACTTGACATAGAATAACGTGAAAAAACACCGCAAAGGACAAATATAAAAGGAACTTTTGTTACCTCCTTACGCTCCACAAAAAGTGCTTATGAAGACGAATCACTGACTATCTTACTAAACACAACATAACAGAGGAACATAACATAATGAATTAAATATTTGTTTCTGAATCTCCCAGTGATTATGTGATGATGGTGAACGTTTTGTGTGTTTAAGCCTAGGGATGTACATAGAATTTCTCGGAATGTCAGGGTTTCAGTGACGTCACTTATGCTGTTTATGTTAAATACTGAAGAGGTATTGAGTTTATAATATCAGTTCACCTTATACTACACTTTATGGTAATGGACGAGAATTCTTATGCACAATATGATAAGCCAGCCTTTGATCAAATTGGCTCGTTGACACATGTAGGATTATTATTTAACATATTGCATGATTATTGAGGAACATTCTCAGCTGTGAACGAAGACTACGATATGGATCAAGATTTTTTAGGGGCCTTTCAATCCTCAAGGACAAGAGGATTATCTCGGCCTTATACAATATGGAACATCACCGTGCGGCTAATTTTCTGCAGCAACCATCACAGACAGGGCAAGGGGACAGCAGGCATAGAAACTTCCATGCATTTTGATCGACACGACCTGACAATTTACGCATGCACCCTGCGATCTTTGCCATACCGATCTCATAGCAATGCACTGTCCTGTCTCCATTTTAACTGAAGGAGATGTCGTATGTCTAGAAGAAGATCACACTTGACAGATATGTATCATTCTCTGGAATAACGCATCGGGAGATGAAGAATTCACAGTTGTCAACAACACAGGAATCTGTTCTCGCTTTTTGACCATAGGCAAAGTAATGAGCCAGTTTGACTGGTAACCAAATTAGTTTCCTTGGGCAAATACATGAGGTATAAGACAAGCACAGTAAAGAAGGAAAAAATGTGAAACATAAGCAACCAAAATTTTTGAAAAATTCATTCCACGATGAAAATGATTTTTTCTCATCGTGATTTTGTTTTTTCATTTTTTTAAGCTCCATCACTCTTTACAAATAATAAGACAAAAAGTGATCTTTCCTCCTTAGCAATGCTTGTCCCTATCTCATGTACTTGCAAAAGGGATGCAACCTAGCCGGCTGAAAAAATGCTCATTAAGATGCTCGCTCTAGCTCAAAAGTGTCTTGGAAGTCCTCTTGGTCATTCTGAACTTTACACTGATGGGTAAATAGTATAAAGATGTGTAGATATTTCATATACAATCCTTACCTGTAACCTTTGGCGAATTCTTCGATGCTGATCCTCCCGTCGCCATCTTTGTCCAACTGTTTGAAGACGTCGCTAAGGTCATCCACGGACAGCTCGCTACACATGGAGGCCAGCTCGTCCTGGTCAATGTAACCTGAGCCGTCAAGGTCACAGGCGTGGAACAGCTGACCCAGCTGGCTCTCGCTCGCCGAGGTGCTCATGGTGACGTCACGAGGGCCGTTACTGTGTGACGTCACGGGAATCTGCCTGTCTGACGTTGAAAGTACGAAATCTGTGGCTGAGTCACTGGATGGAATCTGGAGAAAAACAAGAACCAATGGATAAGACTTACTGTGAATTTCAGAAATTAAGCGTCACTGTGACATCTTGTGTCAAAACTTTCCTACACTTTTCTGTCAAGTCGTGACTCCCTCAACCCGTACCGGTATCATGCTCATCAAATGTTGACCGATTCAGTCACAAAAGACACTGCAGGATCAGGAGAGAACTGCCAGCCTCAGTTGTGACTACTGCATCAATGCACAATACAGACTGTTTCAAACATCCGCATGGAAGAAAAAGAGCCATAGTGATAGCACTGGCTTTGCCGACTTATGTCAGTATTGTGAGTCAGTTCCCCCTAGTAGCTGATACACATTTTGTGTACTGGTAGTATTTTCTTGCCTGCGTATTAAAGGCAAATAGCGCAGGTTTACTTTTTATCTTTTGCAAAGATAAAGATGGGTGAACAACCTAGCCAAGTAGACAGCACTTCACTTCACTTCATTTCACTTCATTTCACTTCAATACATTCAGGCCCTGCTATGCCTCAACCATCAAAGATAAAGTCAGACAGCGAATGCCTTGCAGTGCAACCCCCCCTCCCTCTCCCTCTTACTTACATCTCCATGTATGACCAGAATGTGTTATGCCGCCAGTACATAACACTGGAGAACTAGGAAGTAAGACGATATGAGATAAACAACTTAAGATATATGAGACAGACTTTACTATCCTCCAAAGGAAATTGCTACCATAAATGATAAACCACAGTATATGTCTCGCGGCCAGTCGAAACGAGACGTATGTTGCTGGGCTAGAACAGAGAGATCGGGCTTTGAATGTGATTGGGGGGGGGGGGGGTCAGCCCTCGATTTTTTTTTTTTTTCCTTCAGAAATCTAAAGTACATTCATTTTTGAAAAAAAACAAAAAAAAAAAAAAAAAAAAACACTATCTATCTTACTCTCGATTTATAAATACTAGTTTATCAAAATCGGGAGTTTGTGAGGTAGGAATGTAGATTTTTGCGTTCCATCATTCATTTAAACTCAATTTTCTCGGAAGTTTAGTCATTGCTGGGGGTCCCTCCTTGTCTCTCTTTAAATTGCAATATCTCTGGCTAGAATGAGCCACCTCAAGACTTTTTTTCACCACCTGCAAGGGTACGAAATAAGTTTTCACATGATACCAAAAACCCCTTGTAGTGAAAAATCGACATACGTCTCATTTTGACTTGCTGCGAGACATATATTCAAGATACATTCACGCGCACATTGTATAAAGAAATGTATTACCGCCAGCATTAGAGCAAGGCATACTCGGGAAACATAGCGGCAACTTGACAGGTGCGTGACTGATAGCAGAAATGCATTTCTGTAAGGCTCACAGGCAGTTTTTTCATGCACCAAACGTCCACCGATAGCACAACAGAGGCAGATGACGAGTACAAATATATGTTAATAGATTTTTAAACTTTATTATTTATTTGACACAGCTTGCCATATTGACCTAGTAAATTTTCTGCTGCCAACTCCAACGAAACACATCCATAAAAAAGGTCTGAGTCTAGTTTCATCAATATCAAAAACATACAGAGTGTAATGGGAGATCGTTTCGCAGATTATCTGCCCCACCCAAAGGAGAGACTCGTGTAAGGGGAGATCATTTTGACCAGCCCTATTACTTCCCTTTGCCAGACAAAACAATGTTCAGTAAGCAGAGCAAAGAGGAACACAAATCCTTTTACTTCTTGACATTCAAACGACTGATCGCCAAAACATATGATAAAATTATAGCAATATGAAGGAATATTCTCGTTACATCATAATTTTCCTGGATATTTTCATGGTGTATGTTTCAAGCAAAGGGCGCAAACGTAATTTTTTCTCCTCTTAGCACTACTTGTTCAATCCCTCTTTTGTCTCGTAAAGGGAAGTAAGAGGACTGAGCTCAACGATCTCCCATGTAATTAAAAAAAAACAAAAAAACGCCAGTGTTCTCAAAACGTGCATCAGTTTACTTAGTACCGTGTGCGATAAATATTTAAACCCTCACATGATGGTGACGAATGGGTGAACAGGTGTAATAAGACACAAACACCATAGAAAAAGATCTCATAATTAGAGAAAATCTGGACCAGAGGACACCTAAATTGCTGACTTATGACCAAACACATTTCTAAAACGAATATGTAGTGAAGCCAGAATTCTTATTATCTGGTGACCGTGTTTTAAGATGAATCCATGGTCTATTACGAAAACAGACCGACGCCAAACTGAACCACACAAAAAAAAAAAAAAAGCCACCCTATTCATTCGTTCATCTCACAACTCCTGTTTTATGGCAAAAGACAATTCATGGGCTCTCAAACTTTACAGTGGTAAGACATTTCTTCAGCTTGCAGATAGCCGTTAAATAAGACACTTCATCTACCTGAAGAAGAGAGAAAAGACACCTTAAAAAAAAACAAACTCTAGAGTTTTGTTGTAAGAAAAGTCTTTTTTTTTCTTTCTTTCTTTAGGACTTGGATGATAAAAGATTTTTTTTTTTTGGGGGGGGGGGGGAGGGGGTTCAAACTTAAGACATTATTGTGAAAAGAAAAAGTCACCTAGATTTAGTTTACGTCTATATATATAGGGCCTACTGGGCAAAAGATTTCCGCCAACTTCAAAACTGATAAATAACATTAGTCAAAGTCGTGGAGTAAAAAAAAAAAAAAAAAATTAAACACATTTCAGCCACTTTTTGCTGCGACAGCTAGACAGAACTCAATACTACATACAGATTCCTAGCCTCGGTAAGAATTACAATATAAATGGAAAGGAAATCTGAGAAAACCAAAGAATTAATTCTGCCTCTGAGACAGGACCAGAGTAGCCAACTTCACAGACCCAATAAAATTCTAAATCAAGAAAATGATTGGGGGGGGGGGGCTTGCAAAATTTTTCGACAAAAAAACTCAAAGAC